>JAHWFP010155665.1:662-30781 GCA_023313725.1 Lithobius niger
ACTGAGGTCCGAGATCCCAGAAGCCCAAAATTTTCTTAGCTCCCCCCTCCCCCCTGAAATGTGAATTCTCCCCCTCCTACCGTTCTTTCTCCTTTTCTTCCCCTTCTCATCCCTCCCTGGTCGGGAAAGTCAGGACATTCCCAGGGATACTTTGATGTAGCCCCGGAAAAGTCACAGCGAAGTTTGATTGAAGTCTCAAAGAAACCCAATCACTGAGAAAGCCATCATTCAGTAAACAAGTTAAGTCCGCTCATCAACGAAAGTCAAAATGTCGATAATGCCACATTCCTCAACAAAATGAGGTGCATTGTCTTTATAACTGTTTCAATTGTAATTGTTCTTCATTCACCAAGTGTCAACGGTCGCGCACGCAATGATTGTTGGTGCTTACTTTGAAACAATTCAGCTCAGCTCTGAAAGCCTGCATCTACAGAAAAAATAAGCCATTTTATCGTTAATAGCTGCCAATTTCTAGGCCTACTGGCCTCGAAATTAAGAATATAGCGTTGTTGGTGTAAAACTATATGGGTTTAGAAGAAACACGGGGTCTTTCATTTTACCCATCAAGTATGAACCGTTTTACACGAAAGTTTGAATTAGGCCTAGATAACACGGGCACCAAGAATTGTTATGCACCATAGGAAAGACGTCACATGTGCACGAAGAATGACAAAAATACGCTTCATTTAATTGTTGCTGCTGCTGCTGATCCTTGAGCGCTTACGGTATTAATATAGTAGATTGTCTACATAAGTAATGATTCGAACTGTGTTTTCAACAAAGACGCACAGTACTGATGACGTCGTGTTTTTTGCAGTCACATTATTTTCATGCAAACGGGATCTACGCCCTGGATCAAACTAAGTGTAATGAGAGCTTGGGCGACTGCTAACAGGAAATCACAACATTTTCATACAAAAGGGAAATCACAACAATGCTCTACAAAACCAGCAACATAACGGGGAAGGAGCTGCCCTAGCAATTATTAAAATAAAAAAATTTAAAACAGTAACCAACAGTTAAAAGATAGCTACGGTAAGACACTATACTCTGAGATACTCTGCGATTCCCTAAGAAAAACGCCACAAACCACATGTCGCAATCTTGAACAGTTCCAGAGTTATCGGTATTTCAGCAAAAGTTGCTGATACTGATACCACAAATATCGGCAACCGGTCTGACCCAGTATCTGTGCAGCCTTAATAAAATAACAACAAAATTAGAACGTGACCTGCAAATACTGCAATCTTATTCAGTTCAGCCAGCAGATTTTAATAATTATACCAACATTCTTAGATAACATTAAATTAACAAACTATGGTACGTATCTGAAAGCTACGGAAAAGAACTCTCACTGCAATTGAAAACCAGAAGTCACACACCGTGTAGTACTTTGAATCAGTAAATAACTCTTACTCTGACCAGTACGATAGTCAGAATCTACCCAAATTTTGACACATACAGCAGGGAGACAGTAACTCCGAGTGCAGAATGAGGAAAAGACAAGCAAAGAGGTTAATTTGTTGGTTTTTTGGATGTTTTAATGAATTTTTAGGTGGTTTGCAAATGCAAGGCTAGATGAATAAAATATCATCCCTGATATACCAAGTACCTACTGTTGGTGGAGCCCAACAAATCCAGCTGAAGCATTATACACCATTTTAAAGCTTATTTCTTGTTTCCCGAGTTCACGTTTGCAACATATCTTCAAGCAATTTGGGTTGTCTCACATGATTTTTTTTAGAACCGCCTGCACCAGTTATTTCCCCCCTCCCCAGGGCTTAAAGAAAAGGTTTTTCTAATGCCCAATTCATGCGTAACTACAACCACAACCTCAGGGCTATCTGAACCAAGATAAGAATGACATGCGGAAATACAGAACCAACTTAAGGTAGACAAGAGCTAGCAACAATAACTGTATACATACCTTTGCAAGTAAACGATTTCCATCATTATCCAGAATTGCAATAGCCTTAATCATATACAACGACGGTTCCTACCAAAATAAAAAAGAACCATTTTCACCGTAAAACATTTAATTCGGTGCATGTTCTGAAGGAACAACTAATCTCAACGCCACATAGTAGGCTGATCACACCTCTGATAAGATCATTTAGTTTATAGAATTTTGTTCAAAATTCGGTCGTTTTGACCCGGCTACTACTAATTCATGATTGGGGAAACACCCGGCTACAATTAGAGACCGGCTATAATTGAGGACCCAGACACAGAGGATTTACGGTAGGTTAAACGCGACTTTTCGTGACATGGTCCATAAGAAATCAATTCTACTATTTCTTGACACTATACAACGTCAGGAAAGGCCAGTTTCACAAACGATCACACAGACAAACACAAGACCAACTTTGTTTTGTTGGTGGAAATTATTTATCCTGGCCTCCACATCTCTAGGACACAGCCTTTACACCAGCGAACGGTTTTTATGGAAGATATGAATACTTGGTTGCGGGGTGGGGGTCGTGTATGGAACTGGCTCTATCTGCGATTGTGAAAACCACGAATAAGTGGCAATGGTCCCATATCGCCCATTGAGAAAAGTACACGTACCACAGCCAGCAGACGGTGCCCAATTTACAAAAGCATAAGTAAACATTTGATTATTTGATATTAACTGCGTAATGTTCTTTATAATAATGTCTTATAATTCTAAAATACCGATGTAGGCATTTTATTTCGTTATTATGTAGCAATGAGAGTTAAAATATTAACTTTCTTACCAGCAACACACTATCCATGTTGGCAACCGGAAGTGGTAACAACAGGGCAGCACCAACGTTGTTGACTTGTAAATCGTGAAAAATACATTAAAGAGTCACAACTTTACTATTTTATTTTGCCCTAAGACAGCATGTTTTATTATTTAAATAATTTATTTATATACCACTCAACGAATTTCTGTATTGCATTTACTATTTCTTCTGTGAATTTAACCAATGAAAAGTCAGCTTCATTTCAACTGCATTTAAATCCAAAATGGCGGTGTCCCGCAAAAAAGACGGCGGGCCGAACGTAAAATTCTTTGAATCCGCTGAAACTGTTGCCCAATTTGACACCGTCAGGACGTGGTTACAGAAAAACTGTAAAAGAGTAAGTATAAATTAGGTTGGATTGGTGAAATATGATGTGAATTACGTATAAAATGGCGGCAGCGGATCGCCAATAGAGAGCTCTTTGTGTTGCAAAATGGCAACCAGTGCTACGAAGGCGGAGTCGGCTTCTGCGCAAACCTCAAAAAAAATTAAAAAAGACTGGTTGTTTGAGAATATGGCACTTAATTTTATATTACTGTTTGTTTCTCTCTGGGATTCTCTTGAATCCGCGTAAAAATTGTACGCTTATCAGTCACATTTGCTTCGTCACCGAAGCAGAGAGTGACGCTTACAGATGCACGAGTAATCGGATTAATTAGTAAATATTGACGTTGCGATTTGTCTTCATGTTCAGTTATTACGTCAGTTGAACAACGATTTTGTTAAAATTAACATTGATAGGAATCGTCTTTTGGGTTAATTACGGTTAATATTGTTATCTGTTGTCATTTTGTATTATTCGTCCACGAACAATCCTGTTCGATTGGAAATGAAAAAAGAAAATAATAGTGACGATCCCAAATGCCCGCTGCTGGCAACGCCATCCAGGGGAACATAATGGCATTATTTTCGGTGAGTAGTTAGCTGCGCTATGCCTGTCGCTGTGGTAATGTGAAGCAGCAACTGATTTGCCCAAATTAATACATTAAGCTTTGCGTGAATCGCAGATTTGGAGAATAAATTCGTCGAGATCCAGCTTTAAATAATTGATGTGATTATTATACTGAACGTTGAATCATGTTAGAGCAATCGTTAATTTTGCATGACTTGCCATAGCAGTGATCTGTACTGTGCACGACCGACAATAGCATTTTGACTGAAATCCCAGGGGTTTTGCGTAGACAATTCTTGAACAAAAGTGTGTTAATACTTGTAAATGAAAAAAATAAATAGGTGAGGCAAGGTAGCTTATAAAATAAATATAAAACGGAGCAAAGCTAAAGGTCTTGATGGCCATTTTCTGATTCTGCTGATTTCGCACTATTAAATTTATCTCGGGCTGAGTGCATGTTTATCATTTCACACTGCTAAATGTTATGCGTTCCATGCATGGCGGCTTGTTTCCAGGCTGGTCCAGCAACTTATTTTTTAATGGCCAGTCTAAGGCCATGATGGCGCTTGTAGTTTAAGTATCACGAAATATAGCGTTGCTATGACGACCGTTACTGTGGAATAGATTATCAACATTACCTTCAAAAGAGCAGAATTAGTCCATTTTACGTACATTCAGGCTACATTAAAGATAGTCCTATACAAAGCAATTTTTGACCACTATCTGCAGTCTTCTTCAGGCTTTTTGAAGTAAAGTTTCTTGTCTGGTTAGGCTACATACTTGATTTTCAGCCTGCCCATCAACAGAATTGTAAAACACATCATTCTGTAGCCTCCCGGATTTAGACGGCCGATCATCACTTACTGTCTCCAGCATGCTGACCCATTTCTCCCAGCTTCCATTTTGCTTGCAGTTTAAAAATGTCACATCGCTTACTTTGAAAGTTCGAGTCCATGTTTACGTTTTTTTATGGTAAATATCCTTAACTTTGAAATCTAAGCGTAAAAGAACGTAAACATTTGCTTGCAGTTTTTACACAAATCCTCTCCTATCAGGAATGACACTTTAGGACGGGATGGGCCTTGGATATTCATTACCTGAACTTGCTGCATTGCGTAAAGCTGAATCGCAATAGACTGTATGCACCTCAGATGTTTACCCGATTTCGAATTGGAGCGAGTTAAGTGTCACTGCTTTATTCCACAAAACAGCAGAATATGATTGGGATAAATCAGTAACATTCGCTCCAATTCGAAATATGATAAACATCTTTGGTGCTGTATATTGTGATGCAGTGAGTTCCGTTTGTGAATATCCAAGGCCACTCATGTTTGAATGTGTTATTCCTGATAGAAGAAGAATTGCATAAATAATTGCAAGCAAATTGGAAGCTGGTAGAAAAGGGTCAGCCCGCTGGAGACAGGCGGCTTGGATGCTGTGATTGGCCTTCTAAATCCGGGAGGCTACGGAGTGTGGCATTTTCAAAATCTGTTGATGGACGTACTGAAAATCAAGCATGTAACCAGACAGGAAACTGAATTTCGAGAAATAAGACGAAGGCTGCAGACAGTGGTTGAAAATTTTTCCGATAGAGAATTATCTCTAATGTAGGAATTTGCGTAAAATAGAGTAATTGATGGGAAGGTAGGAATTAACCTATGGGCTGGTTAATTACCTTCCCTTCTGCAGTGGATCTTGTCAGTCGGGAAGGATGGCGACGATCGCTTGACGGCGCCACGTTGCTGCACTTTTGCAGCGGTGCTGACGCCCCGGCCACGCAGCTATGGCCGTTCCTAGGCCAGTCGTCAGTCGTCAGTCCTGGTTAGTCCAAGGCGTTGCACATTTGCGTGGAGCTAATCTGAGGCCCTATCTCGTTGACTAACCACGCTGTCTCCGCTAGCACACGTCCGTCGTCGCCGACATCTTGGTACTGAGAGCGGCACGACAACACACTGCACGTGTCACAACAATGTCGTGCCTCACTCCTTTGCAGTCTGGGCACGAACCGCCAAAATGGTTCGCGCCATTTTTCCTAACAGTAATTCCGCTCTTTTGAAGGTAATTTAAGTGAGAAATACAAACGCATGCATAGCCTTAGTGCAAAACTATGCCTAGAAGCTTTTACCTGGTTTTGCTATAGAGTGGGTAAACACCGCCTCTTAATTTGGGTCAGAGGATGTAAATGTGAAATCAGAAACGACCAGTGTGAGCAAACTCAGCCCAGCCCAGCTTGCAATAAATTTTGTAGGATGAAATTAGTAATGACAGAGTGCAGCGTCACTTAGGCCTAGTTCTTAAGCTGTGTTGTTTTTAGGTCTTAATTGCAGATGTGTGATTATGATAAAAGACGTTTTGTCCTAAAGCATCCTTCTGTCAGTCCAAGCATAGTCTAATTAGTCCTTTGTATTTTTTTTAATGCAGTATACTCAAGTTGAACCACCAACCAATAAAGGTTTAGCCAGTTTAGTGATTCAGCTAATCCAGTTTCAAGAAGAAGCATTTGGAAAAAATGTCAGTAAACCCCCGCTTACTAGGCTTCCGGTAAGTAATTAGGATTTATGAACCTGACTTACCTAATAGCTTTTTGTATTGATGCCACGTAAGTCCAGGAAAACGCACACAATCACCACGCTGAACACAACAAGGTTTGCTTGAATTTTCGGTGAAGTGCTAGTACACCCGTTCACCTTCTTCAGAAGGATCCCAACTACACAAAAAAACGTCCGAAAACTTCATGATGAAAGTTCGTAAATTCCAAATTTCAAAAGCACGCGCATGTACGGTTGCATCTCTGATCTTTATCTTTCTTCTGGATATCCCACTTAGCGTCAAGTTTGGCTGCAAGCGTACACGCGCGTGCTTTTGGAATTTACGGTACGGACTTTCATCATGTAGTTTCGGACGTTTTTTGTGTAGTTGGGATACTTCTGAAGAAGGTGAACGGGTGTACCACTTCACCAAAAATTCAAGCGAACTTTGTTGTGTTCAGCGTGGTGGTTGTGTGTGCTTTACTGGATGTCGTTTCTAAACCACTGTAGACGCCGGTTGCCGGTATTTTGTGTATATTGATGCTATTTTGATTTTTAGTTGCTGCTTGCTTGTCATAGTTAGGTGTTCATAATCTTGGCTCCATTGTGTTTCTTGGTTAATAAATTGTTTGGTTTATGAGTGGGGTTGAAAATTTTTAGCACCAGGCAACCAGGAATTTTATTTTATTAAATAAAGTGTAAAGCTTGAAATACATGTCGGCTAGTGATGTGCCTAGCCTATGTAAAAACTTACATTATCATTTGCATCCGACCAGTCTTCAGAAGTTTTTGACAGTTCAAATGATTTGTAAGTCCAAGTTAAGGCAATGGCTTTTGACTCGTTTGAACTGTCGACAACTTCTGAAGAAGGTGGTTGAATGTAACTGTTGTAAATGTTAACTGAGTTTGTGGTTTAGTGTTTCCTTTTTCCGTTATTGGTAATGTTACGGGGACAGCAGGGCCAAATCCAATCTCAGCAGTATGGCAACAAATTTCAGAGTTTCTCTCTTCCCACTTACTTTCCTTTAAAATCGCCTTCTCATGCGATAGTGAAAGCAGTAACCACATATGTTACATGGTGTGGAACTAAATCCCACCCAACAGCTTGTTGTTTGTGTTAAAACTCGTCAAGTAAGAGAAATACACAGTGCTCTAACTCAAATCAGATGTGTGCGTAAAAAAAAGTCATTGGTGGTGGGCTGGTGGCATTGGTTACTTTTCTTTTTGCAGCGGAGTTAACCAGCAACAGCAGCAGCTGCATACGGCACAATTACCTCAACCAATGGTGTGGCGTGCACGTAGCATCCGATATTTGGTGTGTTGTGGGTGGTGTCTTTTTTCCAGGGGGGGGTGGCTAAAAGGAGGAGGTATAATTCTTTTTCCTTTTCTCCCATTTCGTGACTTGTTGCCCTCTGTTACTGTACCAAATATAGACTGACTGATAAGAACTTTCTGCATGTACACAAATAACCTTTTTCCTGACTTTATAGCACAATCCTTAGCGGCCTTCCACTTTCCGTGACTATCTTACCATCAATCTGTAGTACGTCAATGGCAGTGGAAGGCCTCTGCGCACAAACTTTGCCCAAATTTTCAGTTTTGTCAATTTTTAACCACTTTTGGTATTTCAACATAACACTTTAATTAACTAGATGTGACTTTTCTGTTAGGGAAAGAGCCAAATTGACTCATTCATTTTAACTGGAATCATTCACTGCTCATTACGCGCACTTTCAAAATTATAATTCTCCAGCGAAAACTGGCAATCAGTGTTTACAATGGTATGCAGAAGACATCTTAACAATCGAAAACACACTACCATTATAGAAGAACAGTGTTCTCCTATTGTGGTATTGTGTTTTTGATTTCTTCTTTAAATTTTCGGTGAAATTGTCGTGCGCCTTCTTCGAAAAGTTTCATGCACCAGGAAATGGTCGCTACATCGTATGGAGTTTAACAATTTTGAAAACATGCGCTTCAGACACAACTAATCTTCACTGCACAATTGTTGTCAAGGATGGCGGCCAGAGTTGGCTTAATGAGCTGGTAGATGTTTTCATATGCAATGCTGGTCTCGTTATATTCATGACAAACAAGTACCTCTCATGAATATAACGAGGCCAGTGTATGAAAACATCTACCAACTCTTTAAGCGGAATCTGGGCACCATCCTTGACAACAAATGGGTAGTCCAGATGAAACGCGGAGTTGAGATCAGTGGTGTCTGAAGTGCATGCTTTTGAAATTGTTTACTCCATACGATGTTGCGACCATATCCTAGTGCATGAAACTTTCCGAAGAAGGTGAACGATAAATTTTACCGAAAATTTAAAGAAGAACTCAACAGTGTTCTCCTATTGTGGTATTCAGGCTCGGACTGGCCATAGTGCCAGTGTGCCAGTGGCACAGGCGCCCTTTGGCTACCATACTTTCGGCGCCCCTTTGGTAGTCGTTTTTTTCCTTCCTCCACACGAAGAAAAATGAATGGTTTTGGATTCCCTGTCCACTGATGACGTTTCCTTTCAGGCTCAATTTCCCCTTCTCTCTTCTCCCTTCCTCTTTTAAGTTTTAACGGATTTTTTTAACTCACCCTCCCACCCAACCCACTCCAAAATTTTCCAAAAATAGTATTACTTCAAATATAAAATGTATTGAACGCACTCCGAAGCCAGATATGACGACAGAATATGAAAATAAGCAAAGCTTCTTGAGCTTGACCCCGGACTTTGCTTCTGCTTGGGAAGCTTAGACCGTTTCTCAAAACCCCTAGTTGGAGACACCATAACTTCATCAGAGTTTACTGTAAAACACATGGTAGCCCACCCCGGTCATTTCGATAAATGGCACAGGCGCCCTTTCCTACCCAGTCCGACTCTGGTGGAATTGTGTTTTCGATTGTTAAGATAAAATACTCTCTTGCAAATGTTAAATACTTTTGTCTTCTTCTGGCACTTCAAAGGTTTTTGGAGATTCTCTGGCACATCCTTGGTTTTCTTTCTCGTTTGAATTTGGCTGACTCTGTGGCCTCAATGGTATTTTTAAAATCCATATGGCCTCTGGTGTTTGGTGGGCCATCTGTACCACTGCTTCTGAAATGCATTGCATCGTGGATCATGCTGTCTCTCTTCCCACTCGTTCTGAAGCTGCGCATCATGGTCGTAATTTACAAGGTTCATCAGGTTTGGGTTCGAACTCAAATGTGTTGAACTTTTTGTAAATTACGACCATGATGCGTGGCTTCAGAAGGAGTGAGGAGAGAGACAGTGTGATTGACAGCCCAATGCATTCCAGAAGCAGTGGGAGAAACGGCCCACCAAATACCATAGATCGCAGAGTCAACCATATTCAAACCCTTGAAGTGTCTGAAGGAGACAAAAGTATTTTTGTAGCAAATTTCCAAGATATAGACAGCATCTTAATTTTGAAAGTGTTTATAATAGGCCTAAGTTGAAATGAGTGAATTTGGTAATTTGAAAAATATCATTATGGCTGCGATTCCATTGAGAGTCAATCGATTTACATTCTACAGCAGACTTTACGTACTTGCTGTTTTCTTCAGGCGATTAAGAAAAATATATTTACTAGTTACATCACACTGCACTCTCTGATGCCGATTTTAACAAAGCGTGTGCGTGCATAGCCTCCAAGAAATAGAAGACCTGCCTCTAATCATCTTTCTTGCTACTCCACTGAGCTCGCCGCCGCTCTGCTAGATCTCTTCTCACCAATCTCAGCAATCCAGCACTTGGTGAGAAGAAATCTGGCAGAGAGGCTCCAAGCTCAGTGGAGTAGCAAGAAAGACGCTTAGAAGTGGGCCTTCTATTTCTTGGCGGCTATCCACGTGAGCCATTCGTTCAAATCGGTGTCGGACAGTGCAGTGTGATGTAACTAGTAAATATATTTTTTTTAATCGCCTAAAGAAGACAGCAGGAAGAAATTTGAACAACATTTTTTCAAAGCTGACGAAAATTTGCGGAAATTGTGGACTGGTTTTCGCTGTTTTGAGAGGTGCGTAAAGTATGGCATCTGCTGTAGAATGTGAATTTGGTAATATTTCTAGTAACGGTTTTTTCAGCCATATCAACTAGTTAAAACACTGGGAAGTTATTTGAAAACCAATAAATACGAGGATAGGGATAGCCTTAGGAAAAAACAGATTGGTTGCAGACACTTTTTTAGTTAGTGTAGAAGGTTGTAATGCTGGAACCTTACAATTTTTAGTTTACCCCGTTTCACCCCAAATGAATTTTTTTCTACTTCTGATTTGCTAGTCAGAAGGTTTTGTATTGACTTTTTGGTATGCATGCTGATTCACTTAGATGTTATTTATGCACAAAGTTTCAGTATTGGATCGGTTTCGCTAGTACTTTACATGCCAGTATCGGCATTAGATTAAAAAATATAACTGTCGATCATTCAGCAGTTATATAAGCAGCTTTGTGGAATTGACCAATGTAATTAGTACCAGGAATTAGTAAATTATTGCTAGCACTGATACAGTTTATTTTATTTTCAGACAAAATGCTTCCTTGATTTCAAATCTGGGGGATCTTTGTGTCACATTTTGGCAGCCGTCTACAAGTTTAAGAGTGACCAAGGATGGTAAGTGTCTAACTTGGCCCTGTTTCTTTGTGCATACTTCATGTTAATTTATACTCACCTTTTTGTACATTATTTAAGTAAACACACGTAATTTAAATTTTAAAACACATCAGTTGTTTAGACTAGGCTAAGTATTAATTGATTTTTGTTATTGTTTCTTTGAGTCTTAAGTCACATGAAGCAAACTAATACATGTTTAGGTGAACTGGCTCAGTATTGAAACTTAGGCTACTAGGTATTTAGAAGTAGAAGAAATATTAGTAACAGGAGGGGCAAGCCCGTTGATTTGAACCGGGAAACCTTCTGTCGTGGTAGGAGCAGAGTGTATGTCAAGAATAGGCCAAAATAAATTCCATCACCACTGAACTAGCCTGATATTCTTACATGTTGCCCTGGCATGCACTAACTGGCTGGAACTTTCTCATTGTAGTCACCAACCATATCACTTTCTTCACAGTCCACTACTGCTCAGCCGTCATGGCCTCCAATTTAACCCCGTCAAGAACCATTTTCAGTTTTACCAAATATAATCAGAATCTAGGGTTCTGCGATTCTTTGATGTTTCGTGGGAGTCTTGCAGCGTTGGCATTTGCTATCACTTCCCTTCACCATATGTGTGCCAAGAAGGAGTGGGGAAAAATATGCAATCAGGAGTACGTTTAAGCTTAGAATCTGTTGCAAACAGACACAGAACATTAGTATCTATATCACAGGACATTAGTATGATGTGCAAAATTTTTATTTGCCACAGCAGAAACCTTAACTCCCCTGAATAGAATTAACATGATGGAGTTTTAGAATTTAGGCATAAAATTCTTAATGGACTACAGTAATACATTTTCACACAGATTAGTTTCAAATTGATAAAATACCATGCAAAATGAGGCATTTAGAACCATTATCATTTTTTTAAGTTCAAAAAATAATGCTATTTACAGTTTCCGTCGTAGAAATTTTACATCAAGTTGTACACCGTTTTCATTTTTTTTTAATTTGACTATGGGATAAGTTTCATATTGAAAGTTGTCCAGCTGATGCCATCCGTATAAATCGCTAGGCAATAAATTTCTTCTTTTATTTATTTTTTTGGTGGGAGGGATGTGGAAGGAATTCTTGCACTAGTAGTGATTTTTGTCATTTGTTTAAACTGGGATAAACTTGAACATGTTTCATTCTGTGGTAAGAGCTTGTCATAAAAAAAAGATTATAATTGTGGAGCGTTACACATAGTGGCTGTTGTAGCCGATGATTCTGTTTGCCTCAAATTGTTTATCCACACGCCATAGTAAATAAATACCACATAAAACTGCATGTTTCAATCGATGCAATTTTACGAGCACATTTTACACAAAGGCATGTGTAGTAATTAATGAAGTAGTAACAGTGTTTGTGTGCATGATAGTTGTTGTATCACTTGATGTCCCACTAACACGAGCAGATCATGTGCTGGAACTTGGCGTTGTCTATCAATATTGGCCCCTTTCCAGGCGGCGCTTCGACTTTCAGTCCCCATCCAGAATGGACCGCAACGTGGAAATGTTCATGAACATTGAGAAGACACTCATTCAAAACAAGTGTCATGCTCTTCCCAACGTCTACATCATGCCAGACATAGAAAAACAGCTGTCGGGAAAGCTGAAGGATATTATCAAAAGGCACCAAGGCTCCACGACCGATAACATCGAAGAGGCATCACACATTGTCCATCCTCCTTCAGCAAGCAGCAACAACGATGGTAAGCAAGGACCTTCATTATAATTAAACTTTGCTATATTTAGATGAAATGTTGTAGAGTGTAATTTCAAAAATCGTCAAATCAAAGCCCTGATGCCCAACCAACTTACCAACTTCATTACAAATTAGCAGTACTTATCCTGGTATATCAAAATAATAATCGGCACATTTTATTGCCGTCGGCTTTCCATCCTGTGTGCTTCAGATATAATTATTCCTGCCAGTATTACGTAACCTTGATGTTTATTTTGGTCATTCATTATCGATTTGAATTTTGTATTTTTTTTTTCTCTTGGGGGCGATAGTAAGCGTAATATTGTGTACTGAAACCTTACGGCTTTTATGATTTTTGTAAGTGGAAGCCTAATTTTCCAGTGATGGAAAGCGTTGAAGCAAGCGAAATAATCATTCTAAGTGATGCTTTTCCTACCCTGAATCAGTTCAGTCTGACACGTATCTTTACAAAAGAACCTAGCCCTAGAAGAACATACGGACACTACAGGAGGGCGAGCTTCTCTGGGAAGGTTTAGCTTGCTCACTTCATTTCTTTTTTTTTTTTTAACATATGGTTAGGCTACTTCTTAAAAGAATAAAAATTAAGAACACTAGCGAACTTTCAGAAATGCTAGCGCTTTTTATCAGTGGGATAACTACTTTTTAAAAGCTGGCGGCTGTTAAATTGCTTCCAGTAGCTTTTTCTGTCTGCTTGGCTGGCCATTTTAAGTCATGTGGTACGAGTTGGGTGGTGTTGCTTAAGGTCTGGAGGAAATATTGATGGTGTTACGGTGGTGCCTTTTTTGTTACTGATTCTAACGTGAGGTGTTTCTACAGATTTGGGAAACAGACAACGACTCTGTCTACTGGAAGTGGTCAGCAGTTGATAGTTTTTAAAAACCGTTAGCCCGTGATAGAAAGTGCTGACTTTCTGAACATTACCTAATATTTCTTTATTTTTAACTTTGCGACAAGTTTGACAACGAATTTTATGCAACAATCAATGCCATGGTAAGGTATATGAACGTCTTAACTTGAAAGAAATGTCACTGATAAGGTTTTATATTTGCTGCTTTTTGATTGATATAGACAGCTGCTTGTGGAATAAGAAGTAAAATTACATTCCACGACCAAAGGTGTTAGTCATTTTATAATTGTCTGTTAAAACTGAATTCCTGTTTGTTTCATGTAGAAGAGTTTGTGAGAGTGGTGTTAAAACGAGACAAGATGATGTTGCTGCATTGGTATTACTCACCTGACAGGTAAACCAAATTATTCATCTGTGATGTTATATGCCTCATCTAGTGATATCTTTCATTTTTCTTCTTCCTCTAATGCAAGGTTTGTTTGCTATAGAGAATGGTGTATCTTAATCATTGTGCTCATAATTGTCGTGTACAATTAACATGGTTTAAAATATAAAGCCGATAATCACAGCATAAAGCTCATAAACTCATACCAATAAATTGTGCAAATACAGTAGTTGATTTTTTTAACTTTATTGTAAGCAACCATCTCAAATGTCTACCCTGCGCCAGTCAGTCGCCACTTTGGCGGTATACCTTAGCAGCACTGACCATTTCCTAATTTCTACTTACTTCATAGCCATTGCAGCTTACATGATGCGTGGTTTTCTTTCTCATTTATGCACTTGTTGCATTTTATACATTTCTTTAACCCCAGGTGGAAAAACTGGTATTGTGTAGCCCATGTAAAGCTGATCAGAAAGCTACAAACTCTTCGTTTCTTACACGGTACCTGAGATATCACTAATTGAGTGTTAGGTCTTTACTGCTAACCCTCGTTCTGGCGAGTAGAACTAAAATTCAAGTCACCAACTGTTAGTATAAGTATAAGTATAAGTATGAATCCAAACACGGCGAAAATCCATAAGGACAAAAAAAAACCGTGGAAGCCACAAATTATCCCGTGGTTTTGCATAGGGACAGGCGACGTTTAAAAACACCGAGGGAGGGCGCACATCTGACGTCATCAGGGAGAGCATTCCACGCCCTGACCACCCTGACGCCAAAGCAAAACCTTCGAACATCCACCCGACATCGGCGAAGAAACAAAGTACGAGGTTCAGCAAACCTATCCACCCGAAGAGTCAATAGCTTCCTCCAATCGATGTCAACGAGCCCGCTCAGGAGCTTGAAGACACAAATCAGATCGAGATTTTGCCTTCGATCAGCAAGGGTTTCCAACCCAAGCGAGCTCAGCCGATCCTCGTAGTTTTCATTCGCAAGATGGCGCGTGGCGACTGACATTGGGAGGAGATGGTTGATGTAAAAATGAAATAACACTTAAAGTTTGGTGTTTTTTAGAGTGCAAACAGTATGCAAAGCAATAGGTGTGCGATACTAAACAAAATTCGAGTCGAGCCTAGTACACAACGTAAACTCGAAATCCGCTCGTCGCTTGTATCCATACTTGGAAAACTCAAATCCGGTAATATGCGACAACTTTGCTAGTATTTGACCGATTTTGACGTTCAAATATACCAAATTCATCATCTCGATGGGAGCTTTCCGGTGGTGCAAATTAAAACCCACTAGCTCAAACCATTTTAACCCTCTTACCTCCAAGCCCATTTCAGGTTTCCTCACTGACAACTGCCAAGAGCAAAACATGGCCGCCGTAAATTTGCTACATGCTCAGTAAAATAACTATGCTGGCTTAATAATTATATTGTAAGTTATTGCACAAAAATATACTAGGAACCATCATATTACGTTTTCATAATTAAAAAAAAAATAGTTATACAAAGTAAATGAGCTTATGAAAATATTCAACTCGTAGTACCTGGGAGACCTTGCAATCATAACATCCACTGGTTATTATTCCATTACAGCATCGTTGACTGCTTCCAAAATGTTTTTTTTTAATGTTTTTTAATACCGTACAAATAGTTTAAAGTTGTTTTATTTCCCCAGTATTCACGATCTTTGAAAGCGATCCGTTTTCAGCTGCCATCTGCCATCATTGCACTCTTAGCCAGCTATCCGTTAGGAGACGCGCTCATGCTAGCTCCAATGGCTGTGACCTTAACTCGCTTTGCGTGATGTCACTTGAGACTGGGCCCCATCGCTATCAGTGGTCACGTGCCATGAACGAACCAATCGTTGTTAGCGATACTGACGGCGCGGCGGTACAAAAAGGTTGTTGAAACAGAGCAGTTTATTTGAGGAATTAAGGCAGTGACGTCGATGTTGATGACGTCATTCAAATCGGGCATGGAAAGGGGATTGCCAGTTTTCTAACACGACCAAGATGGCGGCCATGTGTTGTTTAAGAGTTACAACAGCTTGAATGAAGGGACATTTTCAGCAAACAAAAGCAATTTTAACGTTTATTTTGACGTTACTGCCAACAAAAACTTCGATTAAGGTAATTAAAAGATGATATTGAATTAAATAAACTGAAAATATACGTTCCAGAATACCTAATTTAATCAGAATTACACCTCCGTTGTACGCAAGTGGAATTTTTTTTGCAACGGGGCGTTGAACCGAGACTACGATGTATCGTTCGTCGGAGGTTTTATACACGGTTTTGATGCGACGCTATGTCGTCGTTCGGACGCCTAAGGGTTAAAGTTATAATCTAAAACGCACACTTTCAAAACTGGAGACACTCACGTATCTGCGAATTTTCGATAACTGAGCAGTTATCTTCATCAGGTGCAATAAGGGTGGTTTTTGTGAACTCTGGCTACATCTTTTTTGTTTACTTCGTCTGCTTTCATGCAAAATGTAAACAAATAAGATGTAGCCAGAGTTCACAAAAACCACCCTTATTGTGCCTGATGAAGATAACTGCTCAGTTATCGAAAATTCTCAGATACGTTAGTGTCTCCAGTTGTAAGTGTGCGTTTTAAAAAGTTTTAAATTTACTTTACGATGAGTGAATTTGGTAGTATTGCCGGTAACAGTTTTTTCGGTCTCTTGTACAGTGTACTTTAACTCGTGACTCATTGAAAAAGGCTTCCTTTCATATTACTCCTACTATTTTTTTAACTGGGGATATATGCTGTTGTAACCAAATATTTTTCATACCATAGCCTAATCAATATTTTATGTTTGCCTTCCAATTAAAGAACTTGTGATAATGCTCCTACTTCTTTCACGTTGGTAACATTCTCTATTTTGGAATACTAACAGTAGCTCTGGTGTGGAGACCAAACCATATCTAACTTTACAAAGCTTTTTGTTTGCCCTTAGTGCATCAGCTTAAATCACATTCAGTATTTTAACTGATATGTGCGCCACAAAAAAAAATCCCATTATTCTTGTTTTAGTTCTTTTGAGTTTTACAGCCGAGCGTGTTTAATTTTTTTCCAGTCACGATACTTGGATGCCAATACAAGGCGCAGAAATTGATTATGATCCTGATTCACCGCAACCTCGTCCATCCTCATGGGAGGTAAAACAAACGCTTTTATTTTTTAATATTTACAAAACTCTGACGCATTTCTCCCTAACTGAAATCCAAGCGAATTACAACCTGACCTACTAGATTTCTTTTTATTGTCAGTTCTGGACTAGGCCTGCACTAAAACTTCTTTTTCCAAAATTTCAATAAATGGTGTTCACTAGGCATAAATAACTAAATGTTTTGTTTAATGTTGAATTTTGGTTAGAAACAACCTCCGAGTTTATACCTCATGAATAAAGCTACATTGCTTAATCTACTGTTTACCGTCTCATTGTTAATTAACAAGTTTAAAACCGCACTGGTTTAATTTTAAGTGATCTTTATTGTTTAAATTTAACTTTGTTTTTCTGTTTTATGTAGTTGTGGTACACACATTAAACACAAAATTGTTTAAATTGGACAAGGTTAACAAAAAAATCGATAAGAACTTTCAGACTCCCTGCTCACGCCAGAACCACTTTTTTTTTTCAAAGCCGTGATAACAACTGTACCCGCAAATTTTCGACATAATATATTAGTTGCACTGCATCCCGTTTGCCTTCATCAGGACTTGAATTCAAGGTTTTGCAAGTATCCCACATGTTACATCACTTCGATCAGGATTTGAATTCGTAGGATCCAGCAAAACCTTGAATTTAATGCCTGACGAAGACAAACGGTCTGTAGTGCTGCAAGTATATGGTTTTGTCGAACATTTGTGGGTACAGTTGTTATCCCAACTTGGAAAAATGAAGTAGTGAATCTGAATTTTCAAATTTCCAAAGTAAAACACCCCACGGATTTTTCCGGCTGATAAGAACTTTTCCAATTCTGTGTCTATTACCATCTATATCGTTGCAGGTCTTAAGTTTCATAGGAACCTATCAATGACCTGCTTATATTTAGCATTTCAATACATTCCTCCAAATTTATCTGTAGGTCAACGCACGATGGCTGCTTGATCTTGATATATATAATGAATGGATGAACGAGGAAGATTATGAAACTGAAGTAGATTATCAAGGAAAGAAGCGCTCGCTTAAACCAAGGATTACATTAGAAGAGGTAACTATATTAGTGGGAAGCATAGTTATTTTTACTCAAATAAATGTAAACGGCCAATCCTTTTTATTCTCATTGCTTTTAGTTGCTGAATGGACTTGAACCTGCAGACCGAAGGGAAAAGAAGGGAAAGAAAAGATTTCGTCGTTCACCGTCGCCACCCAGTTTAGAAAAAAAGAGAAGGAAAGGGTGCGAATGTTGTTTACAGAAAATATTGTTTGTCACTTCGCTCTGATAAGAAATGTAATTTCAGGTGTTTAGGGCAGAACATGTGTATGGTTCAGGAGAAAGGATTGAATAATATGCCTCTATCATCTAAATAACCTACTGCACCTAATTCAGCTTAGTTGGGGTAATTGGAAAGCCGGTTTCCTGCTCCTTAAGCTGATCTCCCTGAAAGAATGATTTCGTATTGGTGGAGTTAAGCACCATTGGGTTAAAAATCAGATTGACAATTTTTGTGAGAAGTTTTTTTTTTCCGTGAATAACCGCAAGATCTCAATCATCCCACGGTAACAACCAACAACATACACGTTTGTATAATGGGTTTTCAAAAACCAAAATATGTGTAGGCAGAGGCGTTGCGTGAGTACAAGTCTTTGCAATATATCGTGACTGTGGCTGTGTTACGAATGCAGGTTTGGTATTTTTTTTTTTTTTAGTTATTAAGATAAAGACTGAACAATTTCGGGAAACATACGGTACTTCCTTGAAATTTGTTAAAGTTTTGGAAGAAATGGAAAAAGAAATGTATGTTTATTCAAAATGATACATTCTAACTGCAGAACTTTAGACACATGCCCGTCGACCCTGAATTTACTTTTCTTTTCAGAAGTGGATCACCTTAATTCACCAGCACCTAACTTCTGTTACCTCTATTTTGTTACACTGTAGGCAACATAAGTCTTTAGCTTCAGAATCCTCTAGTGGTGAGGTTATAAAAAGGCCTCTCTTCAAAGACCTGCCACGTGGTCAAGAAACCGGGTTTGTGTCTTTAAAAGTAGTGTTTATTGTGTAACTAATGGTGCCAGCATGTTGCTCATTGTAAAGCCTTTGCACAAAACCTAATTTGTGCAAACCTACTCTAAAATCGATATAAAGGTCTTTTTAGTTCTATAAAGTTTTTTAAAGTTCTTATCTTTTTTCCTTTAATTTTTATCTGTCTTACTCTGCCTATTCTTAAAATTGTTTATAAAGTTACAATTTCGTTCAATGGAAGTTTTGTCATTTTAACCATTCAGCATTTGCATTTATGTGGCTTACTAGGGTGAAGGTTAGTGGGTTGGTCTGGGTAGGTAGCCTCTGTTTATTGCTGTAGTTTTTGTAAACTGCTGTTGCCGTTAGATTACAGAAGTTAACAACGGAATCGTTTGTTGCTGTACACCAAACCACGAGTTGCGGGTAGTTTACTGTATGGAATTACTAACCTGAAGATGGCAGCAAGTTGTATTAGGCGGCAAGCTGTGCTTAATTTTGAATTCAACAACAGTTTGTCGGATATTCTGATGTTAATACAGATAGTATGATCCATACACACATTCTGCTACCAGTCATCTCAAGCGAGATTTACAGAAGCTAAACATCCATTTTCATTTTCGCTTGCAGTATTTACTCGATTAGAGATGCATCCCCCTCACCCTTATTTCCTTAATTTCTTTCGGTTTCATGTAATTTGTGTTTGTGCGTGGGTCAGAACATAACAACCAATAAAACTAAAACTTATAATTAACTATAAAACAAAAGTAATTGAACTTGAAATCTGGCTAACTGTAAGTAGGGCTATGCTGCTATGATATTTACTCATTTTAGCATTCCAAATTCGTTGCGACTTTTAGGTTAGTACAGTTTTGAGTGTTGCATACCAGTAATAGTTTCGCTATACAGGTCAAATTCCGTTTTAACGAAGTCCATTATAACGAAAATTTCAGTGCAACGAAAAAATTCTATGGTCCCGGCGAATTGCTTACTCTAGCAGTATTAAATAGATCTCATTACAACGAAATTCGTTATTACGAAAAAACCAGTACAACGAACGTATTTTTTAAGTCCGTAGTTGTTTACTAATGTTTCATTACAACGAACGCCCGCAATGAAAGTAATTACCATCCCTGGAAACGCGGAACCAAAAATAGTTTAGAGTTGTTTTATATCCTCAAATTTTGACGATCGCCGATAGCATTTCCAAAGGCTATCGCGGGCTCGTAGTCGGCCGTTCACAAAGGACGCTCATACACTACTTCCGATGGCAACGACCTTGATTCGCTTTGCGTGACATCATATAATGACTGGCCCCTTCGTGTTCAACAGTCGCATGCCACGAATCAACCAACCGGAGCTCGCGATACGAAAGGAGGCGCGCCAAAGGGTTTTGAAACGGAACAGTTTATTGGAGGAATAATGTCGTGACGTCACTGGCAGCAGAAAGGGTATTTCCCCGGAATTCCCAGCAGGTAACACACTAACAAGATGACGGCCGAATGTTTGCATGTTAATACGTCGCGATCGCTTAAACCAAGCGCTGTTTTCATCAAACAAAAGCAATTTCACGTCAGTTTTGACGACACCACCAACAAAAATACTAACTAAGGTATTAAAACCATTTATAATTATTAGGCTTACAGCAAGATTTACTGCCTGCAGACTGATCTTTACCGGAATATCAACACACTTCGTTCACAGTGTCGAATTTTTTTTATGGTAGCCTTGGCCTAATTTACCATTTTAGTGTTATATTTTATTATTATCAACGAAATATTTTAATCGTATTCAGTTCCTTCACTGATTAGCTATCATGAAAATAGAAAAAAAGGTCAATCGATAAACAATGCAGGTTTTTCCCGTTATTTCTCCCGTGCATGCCGTATGGCTGGTTTATTACGTCTAGAATTCTTATTAACAGTAAACTAAAATTTTAACGATAAACGACAGTTAATTATACTGCACAATAGTGTATTTCTGTTCAATTATAGCTTATTACTACGTCCAGCAATACTATAACTTTAACGAATTTTTAGGTGAATTAAAAAAAAATGACATTTTTTAAGAGGGAGTTTCAGTATAACGAAATTTCAGTACAACGAATTTTTTTGGGCACCCCCATGAACTTCGTTGTAACGGAATTTGACCTGTATTTCAAGTAGGGATTGGCGATACTTGACAAATTCAAGCCGAGTTGAGTATACAACTTGTACTCTAACTCGTTGCTCGCATCCATGCTCTAAAAACTCAAATCAGGTGAAAATGCGATAACTTCGCCAACTTTTGACCGATTTTGACATTTTAATATGTCAAGTTCATCGTCTCGATTACTCGATTAGAACTTTTCTATGGTGTAAGTTAATAGCCAATAGCTCAAACCCTTTTTAAGTTAGATCCTAAAAACTGGAAAACCATTTGCACAAATTTACCGATATAGTCAGTTAAGCTCTAACTTAGTTATTGCCCAAACAAAATAAAAAGAAACGAAACAAACTGTTCACTAAATATTTTAACTCGGCTCAACACGCGATTCTTCTGTTGCAAACTCGGTTCGGCCCGACGCTATTTAAAATTGTCCTACTCACACATCCATGATTTTTAGTTTGTTTCTTGTATTTGCAAGCAAAGTATGCACACACAAAAAATAACTATTTAAATGAAAGGAAATCCAATTTAAATAAAAATAATAATCATTATTTTTATACACCCCGATATGTTCACGTAATTACATCTCGGCATCATGTAACGCCTAGGGGTATAGCCCCTTCCACCCTACATTTTTCCCCCCCCCCCCTCCCTTTTTTTGTTTGTTTATCACTTCATCTCTTCAGTTGTTATAGTGGCACTATCACCGATTGAAAAGCGAACGAAAATACTAGCACCATCTAGCGGCAGTGATATTGTTTACCTGTACAGCTTGCTCCCAGTTGTAAGGAGGCCGTGTCTTGTTTGTTCAGGGTTCGTACAAGATACTGGGAAATATTTGGAAAAAATGTCTAAACTGGAATATACTTGAAATTTATTTTTGATACTGGAAAATACTTGAATATTTCACTCCTGCTAAACTAACGGTTTTCTCCTGCAATTAAAACAAATTTCTTGTAATTGCTTTGGAAAGGTTTAGTTTTACAAGTTTTATGTCACATATTTAATTAGTTAGTGCCATCGTCAGTTTTTCGTCTTCGTGCACTCTCTGAAAAGGCGGAACACTTCCTGTCCCGGAAACAACCCCGCACCCCACTCACCATTCCACTCTGTCGTCCACACCACCTTGTAGTTGAATTCGACGTTGTGCTGATCACTGCACGAATGTTAAAGTATCCGGACTGGACCTTTGTGTTTAAAGTTTTAGATTCTACTGAAAAATCGGTAAAACTACATATTATAATATACTAAATATCCAGGAAAACTAAAAAAAAAATATATACTGGAAAATACTCGAAAATAAAAGTTGTACTGTACGAACCGTGTTGTTTCGTTACAAGCAATGCCATTGTGTATTCCTTTGCTTAGTGCAACAAGTGCTAAATAGTACTGGATAGAACTAGATGTTGCCCGATTCTTTCTACTTTCAATCGGTGATAGTGCCACACTAAAGAAAGCTATGTGTCGCTATACACCCAGGCTGGGCCATGGTAGAACGAGAACGCTCATTTTGTAAATTGAAACTAATTAAAAATATTTTCTAAATTGAAACATTGTGACGCAATGTTATTGTAGTCATAGTGAGTTGACAGTCATTACGATAAATAAAATCATTGGGGGCAACTAAATTGAATGCAAATACTTAGTTACTACAGTACCTGTTTTGAGGCCATAACCTGAAAGAAAGACTTGAGCTAAGAAGAAAATAGTGTTGTCAAAGTGGTGACTCCAGAAGTAAGAAATAGTTTTTTTTTATTTTTGCTATTTCCTGTTATTTTAGAACACATAACACATTTAGCAGGGATGAGACTCTCCTTTTTTGAGTCAAAATATCGGAACCTTGCAATCAATGCAGATCTTTCACAATATTTGGTGGTGATCAGGGGGGGGGGGGGGGGTGACAGTAACTAAAAAATAGTAGTCTATATGTATCTGGTATTGTTTCCATCATTCCACAAAGTTTATTTTACTAAGGCAGGTCATTTTATTACTGCCTACTTGACAACATGGCGTGTTTCCTCATGGGCCAGTTTTGTTTTGGGTGTTCATTCATGCGTAGTGGGGCTGCTTGAACAAAGCTGATCTGCTTTGGTAGGAGCATTGCGGGCCCTATTCCAAGTTTTTGTTAAACTTAAGTTAAAAAGCATTGCGATTTTTGTTCAGTGAAATGGGCCAACTTACAGGACTGACTAGTTAAAAATGACTGAATTTTGGTCACTAAAATGAGTAAACTAACCTAAACCTTTAGTTAATGGGCTGAAATCGCGTACGGTATTTTAGCTCGAATGCCAAAATTTAAAAATAAGCTGTGCATAGCTCTCCCACAAGATTATTCATGCTGCACAGCTTTCTGATCGGATTTACGTGAAGTTTTCAAGATTTTACGAACTTCGTCATCAGAATGTTCAAGACACTTTCCACAGATTTTTCAAAAAAAATCAGTTACAGCAAGTTCGGCAGGCAACATGCCGATCACTTGGAGTTTTTAGGTGGAAGCATTCGACGACTTACTCCTAACATGGAATTAAGTGCTGTTTCGGGCATTTAAAATCAATGCAATTCAAAAACTGCGGAGCACTAACAAACATCGACTTCGCTATGTTCATGCTTAAGCGATTACGAGGATTGGATGGCATGCCGTGTATTGTTACGCATTGAGCTGGGTTGCCATCATTCCTATGCACAGCTTATTTTTTTTTTTATTTGGACGTTTGAGCATAAAACAAACGATTTTAGCCATTAACTATAGGGAAGCAGTATTTTGAAGATAGTAAGAAAAGGGACAATTAAAATAATGGAAAACAAAACTTGTCAAATTTACAAAAAAATCAGTGGTTTTTAGTACACCCTTTATGTTTAGTCGGCTTGTACGTTTTCTGTTCTAACCATGGTATATTTTATTTATTTAATAATTTTGGAACATCTTAATCGAGTAAACACTATAAATATTTTTTAATTATGTGCTCAAAAATTAGGATACCTTGACTGCCTTTGTGCTGCAGCTCAGCAATTTGCTTTCCTCTACTTCATATTGGGGTTTACCCAGCTAAGAAGATGATTGCGTGACATGCTATTACATTTTACTCAAGTGTTTGTATTAAGCCAACAAGAGCGGGCACTATTAGCACAATATGTAACTAAAGAGAAAGCACTGTATCGTTTGCATACGGACAGTTACTGTGCTATTTAATGCAGCAATACTGTTAGTTTTAATTTCATACTTGTTCCTCAAAAATATAATGGAAAGACTCACATTTCTCTCTGGTTGTTGGATGCCGATTTTAAAACTCCTCATTTTGTGAATGGTTCTGAGTATGGGTTACCACTTTCTTGGGGCTTCTGGGATACTAATGGGGATTTGTATTGGATCAGGGACTTGTAATTCAGGGACTGTTTGAGCAGCTCTTGTTGACAATTAAGTGATAAGGGTGTACCAAACATTTTTGCCAAATTAATATCTGTTGATTACAGGTGGGTCGGTAATATCGGTAGCCGATTAAAATTAGCTGCTTCACAGGTCTACTGCAGATTATCAGAACAGATTTGTGATTGCCAGTCATTAGCATCTAAAAGTGCAAGGGATAGACCAAATTCGGATAGTATATTCGTTCTGATACCGGACTCTTGAATATCTGGCCTATATCCGAATTCGGGAACAGTTCTGAACCCAACCGAATATGCAGTGAAAAAATCAAAGTACCGGTGCGACTGAACTTGAAAAATTCCATTGTTGCAGTGCGGCCGTTTTCCAAGTGGCTTATCCCACTCTGCACACTCTGTCGTAGAGTTTGTCGTGTATTTTTTTTTAAATTGTATTTTCATTTATCTGATCAGGCTTCGTTTATTTGAGCTGAAAATAATTTTTTAGTAACAGCTATTTTTTCTATTATTAGATTTTAAAAAAGCAGAAAAAAAATACGGATGTTTCAGGTTTTAGTTACTTCTGATTCCCAACGGGCAAGTTTACCGGCCCATCCTCCTTTCATTGTCCTAGTGAAAGTCGTGTGACATGGTACCTGAACATGAAAAAATTATATTTGGAAACTATTTCAGTTTGAAAAATCGACCATTTGGTCCAGTGAAAAAACTAGATTCGGTTTGGCTATGGTTTTGCTGGATTCGGTCTAACCCTAAAAAATACCATTGATGTCATCCATATAACTTGCTTCTGTGTCAGTCTCGTGTGATTTAGTTATATCAAAATAACTAATAACAACTGAAGCAGGAATTCTTTGCATTACTGAAGTCGGCTGCAAGATCATTTTTTTCAAGCCAAATTAAAAAACGTGGCCTGCAATCATATCCATTTAGAATAAATTGTGTTAAAAATTAAGATTTTTACGTAAATGTGGTTTGTATAGCTAATGATTGCTTTCAGAGGAATGTATAATAAACTAGTCCTGTAAAGGTTTGATAAACGTTGTATAAATTACAGTTGCTGTGGCTAACCGATTAACTGTTTTCTTGCATATGTGCTCACGATGAATATTTCTTCCTGTGCCCTTATAAGGGATTGATTGTGCAGTACTTCAGTTTGCAAGGTTGTATTGGTGATTCAGTGGTGATTTTAGAGGAGACAATCCCAGAAGACAAATTTACGCTCTAATTAAAAATAAGCAAATCCTACAAATTTACAAATTTTCGACAGGCTACTTGACTAAAAATGGTAAAATATAGTCCTGTCTTCATCAGGCCACCACAAGAAGCTTATTTATAAGATTTACAGTATTTGCAATGTTCGACGTGCATCGATCGTTGTGGAAATAGTAGACAACTACGAGGCGACTCTGGCACGTTGCCAAACATGCCAGAGTCGCTTCTTAGTTGGCTGCTATTCTCACATGTATCGATGAATATCGGACGTTGTAAATAATGTAAATCTTGTAAATAAGCTTCTTATGGTGGCCTGATGAAGACTGGCGGACTACATTTTTACCATCTTTAGTAAAGCAGCTTGTCGAAAATTTGCAAATTGGTAGGATTTGTTTATTTTGAATTTGAGCGTGAAGTTGTCTCTTGGAGTTTTTTGAACATTCAAAGTATGATGGTTCGTTTTTTCAATTTACATAAAATCATTTGATGAACTAGTCATTTTATGACCGACCAGTTGTGTAACATTTCAGCAGGAAAAAAAATTGATTGGTACAGTCTTATCAATTGCAAGTTTGGCATTTTAACAAGAAATCAATTTGTAAAGCATAATGAAACCGTTTTGCTTGTGTATGTGTAGGGGTCGAAGCCCAGCTGCTGGCAAGAAAGGGAAATATGTGCGAGAGGACGATTCCGATGACCACACAAAAGGAATGGATGATCCTGCGCCAGACACCAACATTCAGGAAGTTCATAATAATCCTAAAAATGGTAAACAAATTTTGCACATTCTTATCATCACGATTGCCACGTGCGTTTTTTGGCCTTTTTATTTAGTTTCTTACAAAAACACTTTTTCAAGCTCTTAAATCCCTTTTTGCTTTTTTAAAAATTTTATTTTCAGATTTTTTTCAATGGCATCACATTTTATCTTAATTCAAGTCACCGTTGTAAATGATTAACTTGAAGTGCTTTGGGCTTGGCAGTATTTAGTTGTAAGAATTTTATAGTTGTTAGGTCATAATTTTTCCAAAATTGGTTTTGCGGGGAATTCCCCCTGCTCCAAATGTTTTTATTTTATTTATTTTTTTTGGTTGTTTGTTTTTCTTTCTAAAATGTCATATGGCAACCCTAAATCACAGTAAAATGTTTTGGCTTTACTGAATTGAGTTTCTTTTCCAGTTATTAATACCAAGAAAGATAACGACATGCAACCAATCAAAGGCGGAACGTTGGCCGATTTGGATGAAGTAGAAGGTGAAAAGGTGTGTGCACTGCCAGTGTAAAAATGGTTTCCATTTACCGTGTTATAAAATTAAACTTCGGTAAAGTAAATGTACAGAGTGGGCCACAAAAAAACTGACGATCCAACATTTTCTAAGTCCAACTTTTCTTGTTAGCACCCCCTCAGAACCAGGACAGGACAGAAATCAAGTCTAATGAAACAGGAAGATTTTTGTCCTTTCCTGTTTCTGAGGGGTGCTAACTTGAAAAAATTGAACTTAAAAAATGTTGGGTCGTCAGTTTTTTGTGGACCACCCTGTATATGACATCAGGGTTTGTACACAGCCTTCAATTTCTTGATAAGCCTTAAATTTGAAAACGAAAATTCAAGACTGAAATACCTTGAAAATCTGAATTTTTTTCCGTCAGAGCCTTGAAATGGCCGTAAATTTTATGAGTGTACTTTGTTTTGAATGAGGTTAATGCTGTAACAGTAATATTAAGTTAGGTTTAAAATTACATAAATGAACAGAAATTACTTGTCAGCCAAATCCATTTCCTTTGTGAACGATTCTCCCCTCTGATTGGACTGGGGATGAAAAAACACAGATGCCCTACAAAACAGGCAATTTTTGCCAGCAGAAGGGGCAGCTGTTATGGCTGTTTTAGCTTCCTAAGTACGCAATGTAAATACTGGAATTTAAAATGTGATTTTGAGAGTCACTGCAAAGAGCCTTGAAATTAGTTGTAAGCTAGCCTTGAAAATGGTTTCGTCTATTATGTATGAACTCTGGTAGATGGTTTATGGAAAGTGAACAGGATACATGTATTCTCATGCCACAGTCTATTCTATATTGTGCAGTACAGTATGTCTCAGAAGTCCCGTACCAGTCAAATAATTCCTTAAGACTTGGATATGGGTTGCTGATAATAGCATGCTCGTATGGGAAGTCACCTATGGCGAATTCGATTTTATGCTATCCAAAATGACCTTAGAGGTCGTATTCAAGGTCATCCAACTTGTATCTCCTTACCCACGCAAGATAAAGTAAATTAGAAAGTTGTGGGGTATCTTGGTACCTGTACAACACAGGAAGCAGAACAAAAATTGCATGCAAAACAAAGAAGATATTGGCGAAAGAAGTTGGGTAGTGCAGAGAAGCTATCCATGGGGCAGCAAGAAATACAGAAATATCTGAACCATCAATGAAACAGTAACAAAGGCAGCATTCTTACATGGTTTTGGTAATACTGTAAAATAAATGCCAGAGGCAGATTTATGGCAAAGGGCCAGCAAGCCCTGAAAGGCTCTTTGTCCCCGAAAATTCAATGAGTTTTTTTTTTTTTTTTGCTGTTTACCTCCCACTCTTAACCTGCATATTCATCATTTTTACCCCAGAGCCCCCCCAGATATAATGCCGGAGGCAATCATTTAAACAATTTTGAGCTTTTCTTTGAGCGATAAGGTCCGTTTAGGCAGAATGCCCTTCTCCCCATCCTCCTCCCCTGCTTTAAATTCTCCCCTGATAAATGTTTGCAACCGATGTAGGGTTGGGAAAAACCAGTTATTTGCCTAAATGTTTACTAAACGAACCTAATTTACCGTTTACCGTTTGAACGGTTCCCTCCCCCCCCCCCCCCCAACAATATAACAAAAAGAGCTTGGAAACCTGCATTGTTATTTAACTAAATTACCCTAAATAACCAATTTTACATTTCCAAAGATAAACTTAAATTGTACCGCATATTATTTAAAAAAAAAATTAAAGCATTATGAACGATCGTTGTTGATATTCGGTAAAGTCCAAAAACATTTTCGGGGGGAAAATATGCTAACACCTTTCAAACTTCATCAATATAAGTTCATCGAATCGTAACAGACTAGTAGTAAACACCGCGTACCAGTTTTTTTTCCGTCTATTTGATCGGTCAACACGGGAAGTAAATCTTGCAGTCGGCGTAAGCATAAGATTTTTTATTTACCTTGATCATTATTTTTGTTGTAGGTATCTCAGGGGTCGTAGAGTTCCTACTTTTTCCTTATTTCCTACTTTTTCGTATTCGTTCCTTATTTTCCTACTTTTTTCCAGTTTTGAGATGTACTTCCTACTTTTTTCAGCTACGCTTATTTTGTAAATCTAAGTGTAAATTAATGACATAACGTATAAGATTTGAGTTCAATAAATCAATAAATAAGGCATGAACTTCGTTGACACACTTGACGGTCCCTTAGCTTGTTTGCAATGCAACGAGGCATTCTGCGCGTGTGCTGTAAAAGCATCACTTCCGGTTCCGCATCGAGCAACGGTTTCGTTTTTGCAAGTCCACTGTCAAGGCGTGAACGTTGCTCGATCTGTGCTCGAGGCAAGGATACATTTTGGGGTAAGTGCTTACCCTACTATTAGTTTTCATTTTCAACTGCTAAAATTGCGTACTAGCTGCTGTTTGTAATTTCGTTTTTCGGTACAATGAATGCGTATAAAGAATGTAAGTGTTCTGTATTGGGCTTGCTGAGCCAGCTGTTAGTGATGATACACCGACGGAATGGTTTTATCGTACATTTATTTATATCCAGTATATAAAGCGTCAACAACGAGAATATCTTAGGAAGGTTAATGAGCTAGAATTGTGTTTAGCAGTATTTCATTGGTCTAAGTGTAACCGTAAAAAATATGTACTACCACTGCAGATAGGTTATATTAGGCACGTTGTTGGCCGTGGCCGCCGCCATTTTCCACTTAAATCATCGCGGGTCAAAATATTTTATGTTGATTTCGGGTCTTACGACAAAAATTTAATTTGTATTTTCGAGAAATCTTGACCGATTTTAACATTCCAATAAGACCATTTTAACCAGCTCGAAACGAATTTTTATGGCTTAGGCCCTATATTTCATGACTATCTCAAAACGACTTTGGAGTTAGGGTGTTTTTTAATGCCTTTTTACGTCGTTGTCCTCCCCAACCACCCCCCGTCTTTACAGCCATGCTGATACTGTGAAAACATTTAACAGAGGTGCAGTCTTGCTGAAGACAATGCTTATATTTCACGTCTCAGTGGAGATTATTACAATATTGTCCGCAATTGGGTATTTTTTTCAGTGAGAAATGAAAAATCTTTTAAAGTGTTCAGAAAAAAGTGTAGCCTACTAAAAATTCTAGAGTTCTAAATAGGACCTTGTCA
>JAHWFP010155665.1:30881-82596 GCA_023313725.1 Lithobius niger
CCCCCCCCCCCCCCTCCCCCCATTTTACAAACTAGACATTATTATATGAAGATATTCAAAGTGAAAAGATGTACGGTATTTTTACGACCTTCACAGCATCCATGCAAATTTGGTGAGTGGCTTTCTACATGTATCATTATTTAAGAAAGTCTAGCAAGCAATTAAAAAAAATCTCTAGGCATATGTATTGTACTTCCTATCTAGACTCGAGTAAGCTTTAGGCACTGATTTAAATTGAGGGGTTCCTTATTTTTACCTACTTTTCAGTAAAAAATTCCTTATTTTTCCTTATTTATGACTTACGAAATTCCTTATTTCCTACTTTTTTCCCTCCAAAACCCACTACGACCCCTGGTATCTTCAAAACTGGCATTAAATTACTTTTGTGTGATTAAAATAGCACGTGGTTTAAGCGATCGTGACACATTAATCACGGAACAACATGCGGCCACCATCTTGTCGCGTTTGAACTGTGGGAATTCCGTGGAAATCCCCTTTCTGGCTGCCATCGATGTTGACATAAATTTCAACGAATAAACTGCTCCGTTTCAACGGCCGCTGGTGCCGCCTTTAATATCGTGAGCTCTGATTAGTTGAGTCGTGTTAGATGCTTGTTGAACGCTTCGAGGCCAGTCATGAAATGACGTCACGCAATGAGAGTAACGGCCGTTTCCATTGGAGCTAGTGTGCACGCGTCCTTTGTGTACAGCCGGCTAGGAGTCAAAGATGGCAGCCTGCAATGGATTGCGTGATCACTGTCGACGTTCGTTAATATTTGATGACTTTAAACAACTCTAAGGTAATAAAAAATTTTTTTTAAATGGCAGAGTGGGTAAAAAATACTACAAAAGCATAACCAGTGGCTGTCAGCATTCCAAGATCGCCCAGTTCAGAAAGTGTAGCGATTTCTTTGGCCGAAGTTTTTCGGTATTCAGTTTAGAAATCGGATACAGTAAAACCTCAATTCGGATAACTGAGGTTTTACTGTACATTATATAAACAAAATTTATGGATATCCAATCAGAATAAAATAATTAATAAAAAAAAAAGCTAAGTATGATGCGAAACAAAACATAAGACCAAATGTTTACAAATTTAGTACCCTCTTCCCATTTTTTCGGTTATAAATAAACGAAAAATACTAAACGTTTAAACGTTCAAATTCCGGTTAACCGTCCCAACCCTAAACCGATGCGCCAATTAGGCCAATGTCAATACACATTAACTTAGCAAACCCTGCGTGGAAAAACGGGGGATACAGCGTCTGTGTAAGTGAAGAGCCCGGGTGGTACTAATTTAACACCATGACTTCAAAAGTACTAGTCTCAAATTCGACTAAAATTTATTTAAATTCTTTTATGCACATAGGTAAACGCACGGAAACTCCTGCATTTACTTTCGGTAAATGTAGGGAACGGAGTACATTGTATACTTACGCATGGAAAAGCCAACTGGTGGTAAAACGGAAAAGAGGAAAGAAAAAGGAATTGAAAAAAAAAACCTTTCAGGGCTTGCCCACCCGGCTCTTTTGCCTTAAATCTGCCACTGGCGTTTATTTCACAATATTACCAAAACCAGGCAAGAATCGTACCCTTGTTACTGTTTAGGTTGATGGTTCAGCTGTTTCTGTATTTCCTGATGCCTGTGGATAGCTTCTCTACGCTACCCAACTTCATTTGCTAATATCTTCCTTGTTTTGCATGCAATTTTTGTTCTGCTTCCTGTGTTGTACAAGTACCATGATCCCCCACAACTTTCTAATTTACTTTATACCGCTATCTTGCGTAGGTTAGGAGATAAAAATTGGATGACCTTGAATATGATCTCCAAGGTCGTTTTGGATAGCATCATCGGATTCGCCGTAGGTGACTTCCTATACGAGCAAGCTATTATCAGCAACTCCTGAGACATACTGTAGAATTCTGTTATGGAGGATTTAACCTTCAGTCAAACACGTATGCGACTTTTCTGGACCAGCCAGACCCTACCCTGAAGGAACGCGGTAGGGGGTGCAGTTGGGTGGGGGTCCGGGAGGAAGCATTGAGGGAGGGAGTATTAAAGAAATTGAAAGCGCCACTTACTTTCCTAAGATGACAAAACACTGGGAGATGCTAAATCTGGGAAATGCTAGAAACTCACACTGAACTGGCTCCTATTTGTGGCCTAGCTATAGCTTAAGAATTGTGGGTATGAGAATGGATGAAGGTTTTTTAATTTGTTAAAGTAATAACAAGTAAATAGCTGGTTTTGATTGTGTGTGCTTATGTCAATGTTTACAAAAGGTGGACCAGTTTTAATTTTCCGTTTTTTCACTTGAAAAAGGTGCGAGTTATTGGCTTCTTAATTCAAGCCACTGAAAAGCTGTCATCAAGAGCTTCATTTTGGTGTGTTTGATTTGCAAAAAGGGCTAATACCCGACGGAATTGTGCACTGCATTGCACCATCGATTTACGAGCCCTTTTAGATTATGAAAGTTATTTGGCACTATTGTCCCGTAGGTAAGGCTCGGCGATACCGATATTGGTTTCGGCTAACTGTTTTAGTCAAGTATCGGTTTTTGCGATATCTTCGCCAAAAATTGTCCGATTTTGATGTTCCAATACACCACTTTAACAGTTTTTTTGAGAGCTTTCCAGTGGTGCTAATTTCAGAGCGATAGCATCAGTCATTCTTAAATTATTTAACAAAAACCAAAAACAGGTTCCAAAAAATGTACTTTACTGCTAGATGCTTGCTCGTAAAGCTTTGACATTAGGAATTTTTCATCAATTTTTTTTTTTGAATATGGAAGAAACGTTGACTTTACTGGAAGTAAATGCATTGAAGTATCGGTATCGATATCGGTGGTGTAGCATCGGACCGGATCGATCAAAGTTGGTATCGGCCGAGCCTTACCCATAGGCAATAAATTATTCCAAGTGCTTTCAGCTTTGTGTAGTTGTTTAGGACTGTACAAAATTCAGCAGTACTTCCACAGATCTGTGCAAGTGATAGCTAAGGCTGTATAGAACGCCAATTTTTCAGCCGAACCGAACGAAAGTGTACCAAATCTACTACCTACCTTTAAAATAAAGTGTGTAAACCCAAGTCATTTAACAAAGATTCATATTTTTTATCATCAAAGTTCAAGTTACAAGTTTCTTAACAAATGCAGGTGTGTCCACTCGGAGTTGTAAGTGCACAGATGCGGAAACCTTCTTTGAACATAAAGAAATCTCCTGTACGTTCACATTTTCCCTCATAATTTCTGAACGGTTAGAGATAGGAACTTGTCGTTTGGATCATTGGAAAGCTGGCGAAATAACCTTCAAATGGTCAAATAGAAGTGTTCTGCATATTTTTGAAGTCCAAACACCCTCTGTTCGGTTTGGTACAGCCTTAGTGATAGCTAACTAGATTTTACCATACCATCGCTAATGTAATTCATCTACCTCCAACCTGTCAAGTTGCTTGTTGTCGAAAGACCTTATTTCATTTTACTGTATAATCTTTATTTTGTTTTTTTGTGGTAAGGGTGACAAGGAGGAAGTCGTCAAGTCTCGGCCCAGCACTCCATCAAACCTTGAACAAGAAAAGGCACGTGATGATGGTCAGGATGATAATGTGACGGAACAAACCCACCACATCATCATCCCAAGTTATGCGGCTTGGTTTGACTACAACAGTATTCATGCCATTGAGCGAAGGGCATTGCCAGAATTCTTCAATGCTAAGAATAAATCCAAAACTCCCGAGATGTAAGTATTATTGTTGTTTATAATGTTGTGTGAGCTGTCCATTTCATTGAAGCAAAGAATTTAATGTGCTTGGTCAATTGTCTACTCTACAGTGTCACAAATAGGCACAGAAAGACAATTTCTTCACAATACTTTAATGTCTGATATGAAGTACTGTAATAAATAGATTTACCACGAGTTGGTTTATAAAATTAGTTTGATATTGGCTTTCCTTGGGTTACTAACTTATTGGCCACTTTAGAGTGGTTTGAAGGGAATGTTAAATACAAGTAATTCGTGGATTGTGGTTTTTTTGGAGCACTCGGAGGTGCTTTAAAAATTGGTTCAGTTAAAAAGTGCTAGGAATTGAATTTTGTTGAAAGTCTCAGATTCCAGTACCGTATATGACTTATTAAACGCCTAGCTACTGCTAACGCCCAGCCCCCTAAAATGCTTGAAGGTCAAAAATCGTGATATACTATTGTTGACGCCCACCCCTTAAAAATCATCGATTTTCTGTGGCGAAACTAACATAATCTTCTTAAATTTTAATGAAATCAAAGTTTCATCCTGGTTTTTCTGCAGCCAAAATTAACTAAAAAGCTTCATACATAATTTTTGACAAAATCAACCTTTAATCCAAGACGATTCACGGGAGCATTTGTAATCATGGAAAAGTCGACAATATTAGGCCTATGTGATAGATCATTTACGTGCGTGATCTGGATTCAGTCTAGCAAAAACACAATGCCTTTATTCTCATTTAGATCTTCCTCTTTCCAATAACTAACATAATTCAAACTTAAAACTAATTTATAATCATCACCAACGTTCAAAATTACAACATGATTCACAACCGTGATCTTAGATGACTTTGTAAAAAAAAAAAAAAAGTTGTCCGGAAGGTGCCGATATCCGGTCTGACCATGTAAAAAAAAAAAACCGTGATCCGATAGATGCCGACATGACCTTGTAAAATAAAGTAATTTGCTTACCGGTCATGAAAAGCATTGTCATTTTGAAGATTTGTGATTATAAGTTAGTTTTAACTTTGAATTATTTTAGATATTGGAAGGTAGGGATCGACCGAATCTACTTTTACCAAATCCTATTCGGATCCGGATAATTTACAAGATTTGGTGAATCGGATCCGGATCCTAACCGAATCCAAAATAAAACCTTTGTTGGACTGCTTCAGCCCTTTCCATTTTGTACAGACTAAATTTTGTCTCTAGCTGAGTAGTTTCAAGACTTGACTAGACATTTTCACAACTTGTTCATTGGTTTTTCCCTTATAACTCCTGAACAGTTTATGCTAGTCATTTGAAATTAGCTCCATTGGAAAGCTGGTGAAAAAACGCTTCAAATGGTATATTGGAATGTCGAAAACGGCCAAAAAATAGCGAAGTTATTGAAAAATCGCCCAGACATTCAAAATTTTGCCGAATCTGAATCGAATCCGAACCCTGAAGATCTGGCTTCAGATCCGGTTCGGATTCGGATTCGGTCGATCCCTATTGGAAGGAGGATGATCTAATAAACTAAATTTGTGAATAAGTGAGAATGAAGGCATTGTGTTTTTGCTAGTCTGAATCCATATGACGTAAGCCAATGATCGAACCTGTAGGCCTAATCTTGTTCACGATTTTATTCAGCTTATGTTACCGATCGTTTGTATGGTTAGAAATTAATTTTAGCTGCAAATTATGTTGAATTTAGGAGGAGAGACCATACAATAACCTAAATTTGTTAGTAAATGAGAATAAAGACTTTGTGTTAATGTCAGATTGAATCCAGATCATGTATGCTAATGACTGCATTATTGCAGACTTTTCAGTCATAGAAAACTCCCTCCATGTACAGAAATTAATATGACAAGGGCGAAACGAATACGGTTTCAGCAAGCGAAATAGCAGAAACGTCTGCTTGTTTGGGGCTCTATTCTACTGAATGGTTGACACCCAGGCCTAGGACAATATTTACCAACTAGAGGAAGCCCGTGCTATGCACGGGGCCGGTCATGAATTAAGTTTACGAACACATTTCCCGGCACTCTTCCCGACGACTTGTCAGATTGATCGACTACTCATGCCTGCCTCCTCTTTCAATGCAGGTAGAATGGGAGAGCGCATTTGCAATGCGGGCGAGAGGAGGGGAGAAGTGATTGTTCGGCCCGACGACTTGTCAGATTGAACCTTTATTGAGTTGATTGACCACTCATGCCTGCCTCCTGTTTCCATGCAGGTAGAATGGGAGAGTACATTTGCAATGCGGGAGTGAGGAGAGGAGAAGTGATTGTTATTCTTCCGGTTTTCCTTTTAGCCTTCCTTTTAGCCGGCCTCCAGACTTATTATTTAGATTGATCATTTAATATCAATTAGCTCTCACCCACAAAGATCTCTAGACAGACTGTTTCACCCTTGTTTGGGCTTGTCAGTAGAGAATACTTTGTGGATAAGAGCTAGCTTAGCCTAGCTAAATTGATATTAAATGATCAATTGGTAAATATTGTCCTCGGCCAGGGTGTCAACCATTCAGTAAAATGGAGCTCCAAACAAGCAGACGTTTCTGCTATTTCGCTTGCTAAAACCGTATTCGTTTCGCCCTTGCCATTTGCCCTAGCAAGCGTAGCCTAGCTCTCATCCGCAAAGTATTCTCTACTGACGAGCCCAAACAAGAACGAAACAGTCTGTCTAGATATCTTTGTGGTGAGAGCTAATTGATATTAAATGAGAAATTAATATAGAAAATAGATAACACTTGTTTTTAACGCACCCCCCCCCCCCCCCTCCAATTGTAGACAAATTTATTTTACAAGCCCATGGGCGTTTAATACACGATTTACAGTAGTTTCAGAAAACCAGCAGAAAGTAACATAAGTTTAGATTTCTGCTGTTGGAATCCATTGAACCACTATGACCACTGTTTTTTTTTGCTTGTTGGTTTTTTTCTTTTTGATTTTTTAAAACTGCCGTACAGTGATGAGTGATGGTTTGGCCTACTTCAGGCGGTAGATAACAAAACAAATCAAATTGGTGGCTGCTTCTCTTAGGGATTAGGGTTAGCAATGGTGCAATTCCAGTTTTAGTGTGGTTTGCATTTTATCGTTACTTGTCGTGGGAAAAAAGTGCCATTTATCAGCAAGGCAGGTTTTTGTTATGTGGTATGGATGGAGCCATTTGCTTGGACGTGGCTCTGTATGGCTCAGCGGTAGGACCTAGGCCTTTGATTTTAAAGGTTGTGGGTTCGATTTCCCCGTTCAAGTAGTCTGACATATAAGTCCAAAAGGCAACGTAAATAGTAACAGATCCGGTAATTATATTGAACCGGATACCCGTTGCAACACAACCAAAACATTGACGACGTAAACATGTTGCATGCCTCGGTAAAATAAATTGTAGTAAAATAACTAAGCGATCTACGGGTATAAAAAATAGTAGACGTAATAATTATATTGTAAATTACTGTACAAAAATGTACTTGGGACAATCGTATTAGATTTTCATAACTAAAAAAAAAGTTGAAAGTTGGACTACGTAAATGCGCTTACGAAAATATTCACCTTGCGTTGCAGTATATGGGACACCTTGAAATGATAACGACCTCTGGTTATTCTTCCATTACAGCTTTGTTTACGGCTTCCGAAATCTTTTTAAAAAAAACTTTTTATACCGTAGAAATAGTTTAAAGTTGATTTATTTCCTAATTTATATTCACTATTGTTGAAAGCATCCGTTTACGGCCGCCATCGCGCTCCCACTCTCAGCCGGCTGTCCGCCAATCGGCTAGCTCCAATGGCTGTGACCTTGACTCGCTTTGCGTGACGTCATTTGCGATTAAACCCCGCCGCAATGAGTGGTCACGTGCCAATCGGGGATCCCAGCTTTTCAACGCGACCAAGATGGCGGCCGTTTGTTGCGTTGTTGAGTTATGACAGCTTGAACCAAGGGGTAGTTTTAGCAAACAAAAGCAATTTCACGTCAATTTTGACGACACGACCAACAAAAACATCAATTGAAGTAATTAAAAGATGATATTAAATAAGTCCAAAATACGCGTGCCAAAGTACCTAATTCAATCGGAATTGCACCTCCGTTTTATGCAATGGCAATTTTCTTTGCAAACGAGGCTTTGAATTGAGGGTATGTCGGGAGTTTTAAAAATGGTTTTGAAGTGACGATAAATCGTGGTTTGGACGCCAAGGGGTTAAATTCGAAAAGTGCGATGGTTTAATGACGGCATCAAAAACTATCGAAAATACCGTTAATTCGGCAAAATTACTTTGGTCGAAGTTCATATCAAAGACTGTCACTTACGCAAAACCAAAATTCCTCCAAGTTCCACAATTCAAACTTGCTAATTTTCGGGCAAGAGTCATGAGACTTGCACAACAACAACAACCACCACCAACAACAAACTTCGCCAAGTCCACTACATTCAAATTTCCCTCTCCTTTCCCAGTGAGCCTTGGAACTCAGTCAGCTCCCTAGCTCACTGTCTGAGTTGGCGCCCTCATCAATACTGGAGCTGTTGCTGAATGAAGGAAAGAAGGTAAGAAGCTGGGAAAAATTCTTACCTTCATTCAGCAACAGCTCCAGTATTGATGAGGGAGCCAACTCAGACAGTGAGCTAGGGAGCTGACTGAGTTCCAAGGCTCACTGGGAAAGGAGAGGGAAATTTGAATGTAGTGGACTTGGCGAAGTTTGTTGTTGGTGGTGGTTGTTGTTGTTGTGCAAGTCTCATGACTCACATTCCAAAGCAGACGACATCATTTACGCACCTCTCAAAACAGCGAAAACCAGTTTACAATTTTCACAAATTTTCGACAGCTTTGAAAACATTTTAAATTTTCTTATGACTCTTGCCTGAAGAAGACTATCAGTAGATAGTGGAAAATTAGCAAGTTTGAATTGTGTAACTTAGAGGAATTTTGGTTTTGCGTAAGTGACAGTCTTTGATACCAAAAATTAGCAAGAAATAATAGCATGATAAACCGAACATGACTTGCAAGTTGCAAGAGTCGGACAATTTTGTGCATAAAATGAAAAAAAAAAATTAAATAAATAAAAGACCTGTTGTGATTTTTAATTTTTTTTAATGCAACCAATAATTTAATCTAAAATAAATGCATAGCCTACATATACTGGTTTCACAAATATTGCTAAATTTTGCAAATTATTTTTTGAAATAAAGCAGTAGGCTAATCAATGAGAAATCCCTAAACTAGAAAAATGTTTTCCGATTGATTAACCTAATGAGTGCTTTGTTTGACTGTTTCAAAAAAAATTTGAAGAATTTAGCAACGTTGTAAAAACAGTTCTGGAGCCTACATGCAATTATACTCTACTGGTACTCTTAATAGTGTTAGACTTCAAAGTGTTTAATTAAGAAGGTAATGTGAAACAAAGCGAAAATTAACACCATAGCTGCAAATTATAAGGGGGGGGGGAAAAAACACTTTTTTTCTTTTTTCTTTTTTTTTTTGTGTGAATTACCCGGTATTTGGTACCGGCCCGGATCTGGAACCTAGATCCGGAACCGATCCGGGACTGGCATCAAATTATCCGGAACCGACCCGGATCCGGTGAACAGTATCCGGTCAATCCCTTAGTGAATTGGTTTGCATCTGTCTTTATTTGCTTGGGCAACAGAACCGTAGAATTACTTGAAAATTTTGCTAAATATGGTTTGCCTTGCTGCATTTTCTATCTAGTCGGCATGTATGGAAAATCTTCCGTAACTTGGTAACCTAATTACTAGAACGGTTGAGAGACGGTCAAGGAAGAAAATTAGACATTAAAATGGGCAACTACTGTATGAAGCTGGGACACTTGGGCAGGTTACCGGAACGCTCTGTGTTGGTTACCGGGACGCCAAGCTAGTTGGTTCAAAAAAGGAAAGAAATATTACTTGAATTTTCAGTATGTGCTTGTATCTTCTTTAGAAGTACGTTAAATGGTTATGAAGGAATGGCGAGATAAGAATTCACCAAAAGAAGATGAACCTCTTTTTTGAACTGACTGGGTTGAAAAGTTTAAAACAGGCTGTCGTAAACTTCACGGGTTATTTTTCGTAGATTTAGACTGGCTTTATGTAAACTTGAGGTGTATTTTTTTAAGGTTTCTTATATTTGGTACAGAGTACTAAACATTTTGTTAATTTCTTTTCAGCTACTTATCATACCGTAATTTTATGATTGATACATATCGTCTCAACCCAACTGAATATTTGACGAGCACAGCTTGTAGAAGGAATTTAGCTGGAGATGTTTGTGCCATTATGAGGTTAGTGGTATCGCAATAATTATTGTTGTTGGACCTGTCGATTGCTTCGAGATTGTTTAGTGGGTTTCACTTTTTACTCACTTTGTTGTGTTATAGAGTTCATGCTTTCTTGGAACAGTGGGGCATTGTTAATTATCAGGTTGATGCTGATAGTCGACCGACACCTATGGGTCCTCCGCCTACCTCTCATTTCCACGTTTTAGCAGACACACCATCTGGACTGCAGTCTCTCAATCCTCCTAAAACACCTCAGGTAATATAGTGAATGAATAGCTAACCGTTTTCGTGTATGTTGTTGCATGCACTTGGAAAATGTGACTTTCTATTTCCGGCGCAGTTTGACTTTATTTCCTTGTCGTAATTTCTGAATTGATTTGCTACAGTTTTCATAAGTTTTTTTTTTGTAATTTGGTTCGAATAAACAAATTTGTTTGGATAAAGTAATGGGAAGCTATACCCTGACAATGTCTGAGCACAAAAACGTATAATAATAAGAATTTAAAAGCTTCTTCACATCGCCACTTGGAGAATCTGAATTGAAAAATTATGGTTACACACCAATTGGTTTTATTTGTTTTTTTAGTCAGTATGGTGGGCTTAAGAAGTACCATTAAAAAAATAGTTTTTCAGTATTCGTTTAAATTGGGGTTTCATTCCTGACTCTATCTACAACTTTGAGAGTTTTGTCAGCTAAAATAAAGTTCTTATCGTTTAGCAAGTTGATTTGTTAGTTTTTTTTCTGTTGTATGCTCATGTGTAGTTTCATCACTGTAGGGTAAATATCTTTGGTCGTAAGTCCTTCAAAATAATTCTTCTGTCTGTCCATTTCCAGCCGTGTGCAGCAGCACAGTCGATGCTTAATTTTGACAAAGGAAAGGAAAATAAAGAAAATAAGCCTGAAGAAGCAAGTCAGGTCACTAACTTTGGTCTGAAAATGGATCAGTATGCCAAGAAAAATGCTGCTTTGAAGGTATGTACACTTTTAGCTATCTTCTTGCATGAATTGTTATGCAAAATAAAGAAGTATTTTGCTTTATCCATAAAATGTGTGCTATATTTAAAATTCATATATTGTTGGTTTATGCAGCATGTAGATCTTGTGTAGTCTTTGGTCTAGTAAAAATGATCTTTATTTGGTTGATCTAGCTTGCCGGCAGGGTTGTGCGATACCAGGTTTTTCAACTATACACCAATACTTTTTTTTAATTAGGAATATTGATACTTTCTTGATTCCGTTACTTTTTCAATACGATACTGTTTTTGATAACTTTTTTAAGAAAGTAGTTGGAATAACCTTTATTCCGTAATTACAATTGACCTTCAGATAAAAATATATCGGATGTCAACAACGTTAGGCCTAACCTAACCTAACCTGATTTCCTAATTAAATTTTTAAAAATTGCCCTTAAAACTTTTGTTAGGGCCTACTTGTCTTCATAAACAAATCATTGGTTTTGCGTAGCATATCTTATCTTTAACCGTCGTAAAAAAAAACATGCTACTTAAATAATCTAAATATGAACGCCCTTCCTGTCCTCAAACTCCTTTATTGGGTACACAAAGTTCCCCACAAAGGATGCATTTCTGTAACAGTAGCCTTTTACAAATAATATAGACGCCACCACTTTTTCGGTTATTGTAGGTCTTGCTGGATCAACTAAAACAAGTTTTACTTCCATTCACGATTAAAACTGTGTAACAGAGAAAATGCAAATTTAATGTAATACTGTATTAAGCTATTCTCAGGCCGAGCAGGAGAAATTCTTTATATGTGATGCGTTTCTTTATGTAGAACAAGGCAGCAGCATCTGTATCCAGAGACTGGACAGAGCAGGAGACGCTACTTTTGCTCGAAGCCCTGGAAATGTACAAGGATGACTGGAATAAGGTTTGCGAGCATGTGGGAAGTCGAACTCAAGACGAATGCATACTTCATTTTCTACGCCTTCCTATTGAAGATCCTTACTTGGAAGAACCAGGCTTGGGAGGGGGAGCATTAGGTAGGATAAGAAAATTTTATTTAATTTTAGTTTATAAATGCGTACAACTTGCATCCCAACATACTGGTTGTGCAACGATGGAATGTCAACGGCTGCTGGTTGGCTGGTTGTTTTTTTTTTTTTATTTTAATTGGCATATTGCACATCCATATGAACTTTTATTACATAGTAGATCAGTGGTCAGTTAATTTCAACATAGCACTTGGTCGTTATGTAATTGATTGGCAGAAAATAAGCAGTCATTAAGCAGACGAACGTTCACGACGAAGTAAACGGTGATGTGGTAGCCTGATGAAGACAGTCGTTCTGAGCCCCTCCTGCTCAGAAAACCTGACTGTCAAAAATTTGCAAGGATATTGGAACGGTAAATATCCTTTACTTTGAAATCTAAGCGTAATAAAAATGCAAACATGGACTCGAATTTTCAAAGTAAGCGATGTGACATTTTTAGATTTCCATCGTCTTCAACTGCACTGAAACACGCAACATTTCCCCCCCCCCCGGGTCATCATTCCCACTTCTATGGGATCAACACCATCCTTCGCCCCCTACTTCATCATCTCCTTTTGCCTTACCATCGCCCTCACCTCCACCTCAGAGACCACTCATAATCGCTAAATCAACAAAACTAAGGCAACAGCTATTGGAGCTTTGTCGTCCTCATCACGTCGATCCTCTCATCCTTTAGCCGTTTCCACGGGAACTCAACATCGTTCAACAAGTGAAATTCATCGATAGGCGACCATGCCATCAGATACTTTGCCACAAAGCCAATGCATCAACCCCGGCACCACCCTCTTCATCCCACAACATGTCATCTATCCAGGAATGGATTTCCCCTTCTGACAACGGCTCATCAACAAACCTGAAACGGCCCTCTGACCTTCCACGCATGAACTTGGAATAAATCTTTTGCTGCCCAGCTCGCCCATCATCCCACATTGAAGCACACTGACTCAACTCTTTCCCGACGACAATTTTAACTCTGCATCTGTGCTCGAAGAATCTCGTAGGCCTACACATTAGGTAATTTTGAACATCAACCACTTGACTCCAACGAAATCTCGCTGCAGGCTGAAAATCATCCACCGGTCTTCACGAGCAGCTCTGTCTGTCTTCATCCATCGCTGCCTACTGCACCTCACCCTTCTTCGTCGGCAGCTTCCCATGGGATGCCGTAAACTCCGGATGAAACTCTAGCCATTTAACGCTATCTAGTCACACTGAATTTGCTGTCATTATCCGCCTGCAGTTGGCTCTCTGCTTCTCGTCATGTCAAACTGACAACGTTGGTTCAAACTCTTCACTGGCCCTTTATCCTCAGCTAAATGAAGCATTAAAGCCTTCGACCGAGTGAAGCCCCTTCAATCCTTCATCATTGAACAGCAAGGTCCACTTCCGGGTCCATCCAATGCCTTCACCACAGGAAGCCTGTCTTCTTGGGGCCATCCACCTACTAAAACTAACTCGAATTAACCGACAAGACCAGGAATTCAACCCTTGAAACAACACATAACGCGAAGTGTCACCTTTCATTAACTCGACCCTTGCCGCAAACAGCCACCACCTGCTGGAAGCTCGTCACGACTAGCCAGCCATCTAAACCTACATGTCGTCATTCACTGTGAGATAGTGGTGTACCGATACCATAATTCTGATTCCGATACCAAAAACCAGTTCCGATTACCATGTGGCAGTACACCAGCGAATGGGAAAAAATATATAATAATGAATTAATTAGGATTGGGTCCAGGGTTCTGCTGTGGCAAATTTTTATAAATTTTTTAACAAAATTTTGTTATTTACAAAGTTGTATAATTAAAATTAAAAATTTAGTTTAAAATTTAATAAAAAAGTTTAAATGATGTGTAACGATTTTTTTAGGTAAGATTTTTGCACCAAGATTAATGCCAAGCCCTTTTCTAATGGTGCTGATATCATTAAAAATGTTTGCCTTCCGAGTGTATCAAATTTAATTTAATAAAATTAAAATTAAATTAAATAACTTGCATTAAAAAAAAAACTACTGTAGTTTGAAATAACCAAAAAATTTACGATTTTTTTAAATTCTACCTGGGACCAGCATTTTTAAATAGGATTTTTGTTTCTTGGGTTGGTCCAAGCACTTAGTGCAGCTTGTATGATTTAAAATTGTTGTTTTCTTGATGTATTAAATTTAATTTTTTTTAAACTGAAGTTAAAATCAAAAAATTTAATTAGAATTTAAAAAACTTATGCTTGAAGATTTTTTGCAGCCTGTATGCTTATGAGTCTTAGCAAAGCATGGCTTACTTGAAAATTTTGCAGCCCGGAATTATTGCAGGCACTGTTGACTCCAGGTTGATTCCAATCGAACGCACAATTTAGAAACAAAATGGCACGTGCAGGGGTTTCCAAGGATGTGATCGCTAAGAAAATAGGAAACAACTTAATGATAGTAAAGTCCTGACATCCTTAGACAAACAGGAATCAACTGTAATAACGTATTCTGCTTAGTACCAATTAACATCCTAGATGGGATTTTATGGTAATATGATGCAAACTACTCAACAAAACAAAACAAAACTCAGAACTGGTATCGGAATCGGTACACCACTACTGTGAGACCTCGCCAACTTGTCAGCCTGAACAACGGAACAAGTCTTGGACGACTCCATCTGGGACCTGTCTTCTCAGCTTAACGCACCGTCTGCCCTCATACTAGGGATGTGCGATACTCGAAAAATTCGAGCCGAGCCGAGTATGCAACGTGTACTCGAACTCGGCTCGTCGCTTGCATCCATACTCGGAAAACTCAAATCCGGTGAAAATGCGACAACTTTGCCAATTTTTGGCCGTTTTTGACGTTCAAATACACCAAATTCATCGTCTCGGCGAGAGCTTTCCAGTGGTGCCAATTAAAAGCCACTAGCTCAACCCATTCTAACGTTATATTAAAGCTGGAAAACCATTTGTACACGTTGACCCACACAGTCCGTTAAGCAGCATCTTAGTTGTTATTACACTAAAAAATGAAAAAAAGGCACTTGCAAAATAAGTGTGTTTACCAAATACTCGAACTCGGCTCGATACTCGATTCTTCTGTTGCAGACTCGGCTTGGCTCGACTCGAATTAAAATTAGTCTACTCGCACATCCCTACCTCATACACTTTGAAGTTGATGTTCCTTGATGACTCGCATTTCTGTACAACCTAGAATTTTTGCCGACATCGACATGGGTCACAGCTCAAGAATATAGGACACTGTCAACTTCTCTGACATGCCACCAAGGGCCGCACTTTACCGGAATCAGTCCGTCTTCGCCATCCACTTCTTCAGGAACACGACAAGACGGGAAACAAACCACAACCTCCGGGTCTCTTAATCACCGCCACATGTGTCTTAAAATCATCTTTGATTTGACAAATTCATCCGTAACCAAGTCTGGACACCGATCCAAAATGTTAAATCCCTCTGAAACTTCGAAGCCAATCATCATTCCAGCACTCTCAAACCTTATTGGCAACAAACTGCAAGGACACTATGTCCAGTTTGAACCTTACACGTACCCTTGTATTGAACAAGCCGACGAATGTCGAAGAGGCCAAATCCACCGTTTCCTACTATTCTCCAAAGGAACCAATGTGACTTTGGCTACAATAATCACAAGTTGGATTAACAGTGTTATTCACAATCTCAGGGTACTTTAGACTTCGTGGGCACTCCTCAACCAAGTCTCCATTACTGATATCTTCCAAGCTGCATCACGGAGAAGCCGAACTGTCTTCATAAGTCACTACTTCTGAGACACGTTAAGGCAAAAGTTAGTGGGCTACAATGTCTATAGGACTCGTTGTCATTAGCCAGATGTGTAGTCCAACCCCCTTAAGCATTTAACAGAAACGCAGACCTCCAGAATATAGAAGCAAGACCCTCCTCTCACGCAACTGGACCACCACATCCGACAAAAGACAATCCACTCCGGTTTCTATTCATTTTCAATACAGTGCGAAATTTTTTTAAACTTTTTGGGGGAGCCAGCTCGCAACGCGGGGTAATCCATCATGTGGTGCCCGCCACCATTCATTGACAAGGTCAACTGTAAATGCATTGAAATTCACAGGTAGCAGATATTTTCGTGCCGGCGACTAAAAACCCCAATTTTTCCGGCAGTCAAAATTGTTTTTTATCGTCTTACCAAAAATATATACTACCTGTACCCACCCCATCTCCCCTCTTGAGTCATCACCATGACGTATCGAAAAGAAAAAGATGGCGGTTGCGCCCGGTCCGAACGCTTTTATAGGGGTCGCGCTGCGGGCCGGATCTAGACAAGGAAAACACCTCAAGAGTGATAAGGAGCATCCAGGAACTGAATGCATTGAAGTTAACAGGTAGTATATATTTTCGGTAAGGCAGTAAAAACCAATTTTGACTGCCGTAAAAATTGGGGTTATGCTTCCCGCTCATAAATTTATTGCAGGACGACTCATAAAACTGGCACAAAGTTGAAGCCATTGCAGTTTTAGCTACCACTAAAGTTTAACATTCCTTGCCTAGCATAGTTCTAAAATTGAAGGGGAAAAGTTTAATTTGCAGAATCCTGATAAGTATTTTTGTCATTCTCTAGGCCCCCTTGCCTACCAGCCAATTCCATTTTCCAGAGCTGGAAATCCCATCATGTCAACTGTTGCATTTTTGGCTTCGTCAGTTGATCCACGTGTGGCAGCTGCCGCAGCTAAAGCAGCTATGGGTAAGTTGTTTTCGTTATTACTTTTGAATTTTGTATTAACTGTCAGTTCGAGTCGCACTTTGAGTAAAAGTTATTAAATGGTGATTGTTCACCAATGGGAAATTTTTAAGGCTATCCGATACCCACTTTTTTCGTTCCGATACCAACAGTATTGGATGATCCGATACCGATGCCGATAATATGGGGACAGCATTGACAACTAAAAAATTAGTGATCATGATTAAATTTAGATACGCTACCATAAATTTCACGCATGGCAAAATTGTGGTATGCTCGATTGAAATTTTGAGGCCAACTGCTCGTGAATTTCACTCGAGCTTGACGTTAGCTGTTTTATGCGAGGTATCGGCCCAAGGTATCGGCAGAGATAGGAACTATCAGATCCAATACCAATACCGCCGTATCTGTTCCGATACTCGATAATAGTATCAGTATCGAACAGCCTTAGAAATTTTGTATTGTGGCAACTGTTATCCTTCACAGTGTTAATAAGGCTGTCTGATGCCGATATCGATACCTTGGGTCGATGCCTCACACAAAACAGCTAACTTAAAGTGGCTTCAAAATTTCGATTGCGCTTACCACGCTTACCACATGGATTTATGATAGCTTTTCCAAATTTAATCGTCACTGATTGCTAATTCGTTCAATAAACTAGGGCATCGGTGTCTTTGTCCTTCACTGCGGCCACTTTCTTTTGGGAAACTTGGCATGGATTCAACCCGGATCCATTCCAGGTTCATTATCGAACACTACATTGAATCTCATTTGTAAAAAGTATTTGGCATTAGTAGACCTGCAAGTATACTGCTTTTTGTAAGCAGAAAGGCTGACTTGTAATAATTATATATTTTTGTAAGCATGTGGTTGAATTGAATATCAAATGGGCACAAAAAAATATCTGTTTGGAATTTTTTGACATCTAGGAAGATTGAAAAGAAAAGGCGAAATGTAAACTGTGGTTTGCTAGTGTCTACAGGAGTGAAGTTGGCGGCAAATTTTATTACGTCCCACTTGCACAAAGACATTGCTTCTTGACACCCAACTGCATGGTATCGATATCAGATTGTCCGATACTATTGTTATTAGAATCAGTATCGGAACCAAAACAATGAGTATGGGTCAGCCTTAATTGTTAACCTTTATAGCATGCTCTCTTTCCTATAGAGATAAGAAGAATTTCCCATGCTAATTTACGGCATGTTATCCCATGTTTGTTCCATGTGTATTTCTTCACTTGTTGGAAGAACTAACCACAAGATGATGGTAGGTGGTGCCATGAGAAAATGGAACGATTGTCAGTTGACGTCTTTAAGATCTACTTGGTGTGCAGAAATCTTTGTCTGGCGTTTATTGTTAATGTTTAATTTTGTGTGCAGGTGAATATTGTAGCAGCTGTTGGCAGTGTCGAGTCCTTTATGACTCCGCTCCAAATAATAATAATTTTATTTCAGTGTCTCTGGGATATTTTTAAATAAGATTGTACATCTTTAAAAATCAAAGTCTAAAAAAAGCAAACAGTTTAATGTGTAGCTCTCATGGAACAGCACTTGAAGTGATTTGCTTAGTTATTAATCACATTGACAGAAACTAGAAAGTCGTCTCATGTTTGTATGTTCTGTTGTTTGCAGAGGAATTTGCTAAAATCAAAGACGAAGTCCCAACTGCATTACTCGATGCTCACGTGAAAAACGTTGAGGCTGCCGCAGTCGATGGCAAGTTCGATCCACAACTTGGCTTGGCTAAGTCCGGCATTGCTGGAACTTCTCCAGAAGATGAAGGTGAAAAATTGTTTTATTTTTTATTATTATTTATTTATTTGATGTTTACATCGTATGAAGCAAAGTAATGCTCATATCGATTAACCGGGTAAATTTCACTAAACCACCATAATACATAGCAGTGAAATGTCTAGCAGACAACAAAAGAAGTTAGAATTTAACAATGAAAGGAGATTTTTCAACTGTACAAGTTACAATTTATCAACTATTTACATCAATTAGAATTTTTTACTACAATTTAAATTATGTGCACGTTTCTTCTTCTTACCCCCCCCCCCCCTTCCCCACCTCTTTCAAACTTTGCTCCACTTAAATTTTTGGTGTTCGTATTTCAGAGAGCCAGGATAATCAAACGGATTCAACGAAGCCAGCAGCAGCAAGTGAACCAGTTGCTGCTGCTGCTGCTCCACCTGAGAAAACAGAAGTAAAAGCAGAAAAGAAGGATGAAAAAGAGGAAAAAGTGAGTTAATAGCGTGGTTATTAGCTTAAAATTGTTTGAAGAAAAAAATTGCATAGCAGTAGCGATGTGCAATGATCGGAAAATCAAGGTGAACCATGTATGCAATGACCTACTATAATTTAGATCATTGGCTGGCATTCATACTCTAAAACTAAATTTCGAGTAAAAAGCAATAGCTTCTCTATATCTTAAAACAATTTTTGACAGTTAAATATACAACTTGATTGCTCCACCGTTTGTCAGCATGTGTAGGTGTTACATTATTAATACTGGTAAACCCCTTGTAAACAAGGACCCATGCTGTCTAGTAAGGCTGTACCGAACAGATTTAGCCGAACAGATTTTGGGCTGATCGGCGAACAAAAACCTGCAGATTTTCGATTTTTGCCAGGCTCTTGACAATAAATAAATTCTGTTTCTCAACATGTATGTTACCTTTTGTTTTAATTTAGGCTAGGCCTACATGTTTTACATTGTGTAGGCTAAGGTTAATAATGGACAAGTTTTCACTTTTATTTGGGTAAAAAAAATGTATTCCAATGTTTTCATTAGCCTACAAGTTTGTGTAAGCCAGAAAAAAAATTGTTAAAAATCTGTAGGGATCGGTTCGGTTAAATCGGATCAGTACACCAATCAATTTGTAGCTGATCGGATCGGAATCTGTTCGGCAGAAAAAATGCTGATTGGTACAGCCTTACTGTCTAGTAACAACATTTGAGTTGTTGCTATCTTAATAAACTAAAGAAGGTTAAAACAAAACAGTGTTAGTAGACTACGGGCCATGGCCCCAAGAAAGGCCTAGAAACTGCTTTTCGTTTACTAAATCTGATAACTAACAAAAAAAAAAATACAATGCATTTATCTTACTAAATTAAAAAAAAAAATTGTCTTTCATGAGGAATGAGAAGGAAGGTGAACTAGTGTAGGATTAATGACACACCAGAAGGCATCATGGGATAGTGCAAAGAATGTGCGGCCATTTACATTGGTGAGATGCAAAAAGGAGTGCATGAAAGAATTAAATAGGGCAGCATGTGGCAGACACTCTAAACCAAGTAGAAACAAGCAGCATAGCCAGACACGTTAAAGAGACGCACAACATTTTTGTAGGCGTACACAAACACTTATAGCGTCGATCTCCAGGGGATATACGCTTTCGAGGGGCCTTGAATTCTTGGGAATCCAGCATGAATATCTCATGGAATAGTTCTTATGAACCTACAAGGCCCCCTCTATTCCAACAGGCCTGCGCCTTATTAGCAGAGAGCTTAGTGTTGGCCTGATGAGGACAGGTGACTACCATAAATTGTGTATCAAACGCCCATGGGCTTGTAAAATTAATTTGTTTGATATTGGGGGGTGGGCGTTAAAAACAAGTATTATCTATTTTCTAAACTAACTTCTGTCCAGGAAGGGAGTTTTCTATCACGGAAAAGTCTGCGATAGTACAATCATTCGCGTAATGCTCACTTTTGCGTCACTTCCGATGCTCTCCCCACTACTTCCGCTGCCCTATACCTCCACAGTTTCCTTTGCCAAGGCGTGTGACATGCAGTCCCTTAATTTTTTTTTTCGAAACGTGTGACTTCCGAGTTGAAATTGCGATACCAAGATGCCTAAAGACGATAGCAAAAAGGAGAAGCACAAGTCAGTAAGGTTTGACTACTGGGAAAGTGTGAATGAGGGTCGGGTAGAAGACGGCCCGCAGTCGGGAAAGCTTGTAAGTAGGATTGTGCTGAGCGGCCAAGATGACGGTGATAGGCCTAACGCCGTGTTACTGCTACCACAAGCCACTATCCCGTGGGGTGATTTGTCACAGTCAATTGCTAGTTTGCCTAAATTGCTTGGTAAAGAAATGCAGGTGGCATTTCGAGAAGCGGTTGCAGCGGGAAAAACCCGGGAATATGAATTAGAGGCATCATTTGTCGGTCCGATGCGTGGACGTTCTCGGGGCGGCATGGCCCGGCGATCGATGTTGAACATGTGGGCCGATAGTGTGCCGGAAATGCAAACTAGAGATGCGTATGGGGACAGAGATGACAATCTTGCCCAGGGCCAACATGGTTGGTTGCCAGTAGATTACGCAGGAGATTATGAATGTGAAAATCGAGCGAACCGAGTGGACGCTACTCGTTCGACTGGGCCAATGGCTAATGACTATTCTAGCATGTGAAGCATGTGTCAAGCGGACGCTGCCTTGCCGACGAGTGGGGAGCCTCAGGTTGCCTTAGGAGACGAAAATACGTTGGGCAGTTTGCCAGAGGCCGTTTCCCCGAAAAATCCAATGTGGGAAGTGGATCGTAGAATTCAGTTGTGGTGGAACAGGCACAAAAATGTACAGATGTCAGACTCTGATAAAGACGTAATTTGTGATCGATACGTAGTAGACCGAGCGCTGCAGGGTGAATTTCAGCCTCCCTGTACACCAATATTGCCCCGGATCGGGAATAAACTAGAACATGCCCTAAAATTACAACAGTAAGATTTTGTTTTAGATTCCGGTGTAAGTTTAACACTCAACTAAGGGGCAATAATTGGCTAAACTTGCACAAAGTATGAAGCTAATTTGAGAAATAAATCTTAGGATGGTGCTATTCAAATGGTGGGTGGGGGAAGGTGGAAGCTTGCTTTTTAACTTTATGTGAATACCAAAATGTAGTTTTGCGTAATTAATGAACACCCACTACAGGTCAAATTCCGTTTTAACGAAGTCCGTTATAACGAAAATTTCAGTTCAACGAAAAAATTCTATGGTCCCGGCGAATTGCTTACTCTAACAGTATTAAATAGATCTCATTACAACGAAATTCGTTATTACGAAAAAACCAGTACAACGAACGTATTTTTAAAGTCCGTAGTTGTTTACTAATGTTTCATTACAACGAACGCCCGCAATGAAAGTAATTACCATTTCTGGAAACGCGGAAACATAAATAGTTTAGAGTTGTTTGACGATCGTCGATAGCAATTCCAAAGGCCATCGCGGGCTCGTAGTCAGCCGTTCACAAAGGACGCGCGTACACTAGTTCTGATGGCGACGACCTTGACTCGCTTTGCGTGACGTCATATAATGACTGGCCCCTTCGTGTGCAACAGTCGACCAACCGGAGCTCGCGATACGAAAGGAGGCGCGCCAAAGGGTTTTGAAACGGAACAGTTTATTGGAGGAATAATGTCGTGACGTTGTTGGCAGCAGAAAGGGGATTTCCCCGGGATTCCCAGCAGGCAACAAACTAACAAGATGGCGGCCGAATGTTTGCATGTTAATGCGTCGCGATCGCTCAAACCAAGCGCTGTTTTCATCAAACAAAAGCAATTTCACGTCAGTTTTGACGATACCACCAATAAAAATACTAACTAAGGTAATAAAACCATTTATAATTATTAGGCTTACAGCAAGATTTACCGCCTGCTGACTGATCTTTACCGGAATACCAACACACTTCGTTCACGGTGTCGAATTTTTTTTATGGTAGCCTTGGCCTAATTTACCATTTTAGTGTTGTATTTTATTATTATTAACGAAATATTTTAATCGTATTCAGTTCCTTCACTGATTAGCTATCGTGAAAGGAGAAAAATAGGTTATTCGATAAACAATGCAGGTTTTTCCTGTTATTTCTCCCGTGCATGCCGTAATGCTGGTTTATTTATTACGTCTAGAATTCTTATTAACATTAAACTAAAATTTTAACGATAAACGGCAGTTAATCATACTGCACAATAGTGTATTTCTGTTCAATGATTGCTTATTACTAAGTCCAGCAGTGCTATAACTTTAAAGAATTTTTAGGAGAATTAAAAACAACATTGATATTTTTTTAGGGGGGAATTTCAGTATAACGAAATTTCAGTACAACGAATTTTTGTGGGCACCCCCATGAACTTCGTTGTAACGGAATTTGACCTGTATTCAAAGTGTTGTTCACATGTATTGGAGTAACATTAGTGTACATGAATGTAATCTATGAAACTTGATCATTTTTGAAAGACTAGACCTTATAAATACAAATGGAAAAACAAAATAGTTTAAAATAGAAAAAATAAATAAAATTGAATTTTGAAATCAAATAATTATCGAAATCTGGGTGTTCTTCCCTAAAAACGATCAAAATTGAATCGAACCTAAAATATTAAAACCACACACTCTTACAGGTAACGGACTTCCTTTCTAACATCCGCTTTTTTTTTTTTTTCGGTGCTTTGCGTCTGCTCTGCAGAAGACTTTTATTTTTAATTTTTTTCAATAGGAAGCATTAAAAGACTTTCATCTTTCATTTTTTTTCAATAGGAAGCATTAAAACGGTCCGGTTCCGATATGGCAAAAATACCGGTAATACCAATACCGATGCCAATATCAGTGTACCTCTACTCGATTCTCGGCTCTCTTGCTGCAAACTGCTCAGCTCAAATTAAACTTGTTATAGTCACTCGGCCCTACTCATCAGAAAGGGACTGAAAAAAAATTGCATAACTATCAGGAAAAAATATAAGCAATTTGTAATTTGTCTAGTAAAATTTAAAATCACTCGGTCGTACCAATGTCTGTGAAGAGTTGAATGCTTTATGTCCCAAATCTGCTGTGGTTTCTTTAATGGTTTCTGATGTTGGTCATCATACATGTCGCCTGCAATGTGATCACATACACATCAACTGTTGTCTCCTATGTGTGTAAGGTTGTTTAGAGGAACAATTGCATGGTAGATCTATAGGTGCTTCCAGTGTAATTTGGAACGAATAAGGACACCATTTGTGTATGTGATCCAGCAACGAAATGACTGTCATGAAGGCTGTCTAGAAAGAAGTTTGCTGCCATGTAAATACCAAAGGCTACAAGGGATTTGTAACTATCTTTAGGGAATGCCATATAAATACTTGTGTCTCGGTCTAGGCAGTTGCATCCCTAAACTGCTGTCCACAAATCTCAAAAGAGTGAAAATAGCAAAAGTTGCGACATGGTACTGTTTGTATTCTGAGTCTTGAGCTACGGTGTAAGAGTAAGAATGTAGTTTGTTAGTGCATGTATTGTGTTCATCCTGGATCACATTTTTGGTGTTTTCATTGCAGTCTGAACCAATGGAAGTTGATGCCGAAAAAGAAGAAAAAGTAGAGAAAGAGAGCTCCGAGGAGCAGAAGAAAGGTGAAGAGTCGACCGAAGTGAAGGATAAAACTGAAGAATCTGACGAGCCGAAGGACGAAGAAAAAAAAGACGAGGAAGCAAGTGAAGATACCAAGGAGGAGGAAGTTGTACGGAAGCCAGAAACGGAACGAGATCGTCTCATCAAAGATGCGCAGATGTCCGCCGCCGCTGCTGCTGCTCTTGGAGCTGCTGCTGTAAAAGCTAAGGTACCCAACTCTATAGAAACTTAGTAGCTTAGTTGGGTAATATATATTTAAAAATGTAGTGATCGTGAAGAAAATGTTAGTTGTGCAAGTCATACTAGAGAAATGAACTGTGCACTATATTCGCACTAAACATTTTATTAGTGGAACAACTACCTAATCTGCTTTGCTACGTCCTGTCAATATCAACATGCAGGCCTAACTAGATCAGTGTCATTACACTAAACTTATTATTTACTGGTACTGTTTTGTTGTTTCGACTTCGGTAATGCTAAAGTTGTTTCCTTGCACTGAAAACGTACAACAATGGAATTGTTGAGGCTTCGAACCAAGAATGATTGCTAAAGTGATGCTATTCCTATAAAACGTTGAATAACCCTTCGTTTAACCTTATAAAAAGGTTTCACTGTACTTGCATCAGGGTCCGTATAGTAGTCGGTACTGCATCATTTTAACCCAGCTGTTGTTCAGTTAAATCAAAGCATAGTAGGAGTACGAACATAGTACGAACATAACATTTTGTTCGTAACTTCGTAGTCACTAAGGGTGTACTGAACACAAATTTTTCTGCCGAACTAAAGCAAACCTTTAATTTGCTGGATGCCGAAAACTTCCAAACTGAACAAAAATGTACCAAACCAATCGTCTTTTAAAATAAAATGTGGAACAACTTGGTTTACAAAGATTAACATAGTAAGGCTGTACCGAACGAGAAATTTTCAGTCGAACCGAACCAAACTGAACAAACCTTAAATAAGCCGAACACCGAACACTTCCCAACCGAACAAAAATATACCAAACCAATCTGTCTTACACTAAAATGTAAACAAATTCAGTTCACAAAGATTCATCAAGGCATAAGTTTCTTAACAAATATAGGTATTTTCACATAGACTTGTAAGTCCATAGCTGTTCAAACTCTGTTTAAACATAAAAAAATCTTCATTACTTTTACATTTTCCCTTATATCTTCTGAACCGTTAGAGCTAGGAACTTGTGGTTTGGACCAACAAAAAGCTGGCGAAAAACCTTCAAAATGATGTATTCAAACATCAAAATCCATCGATTAGAAGTGAAGATATGTTCGGTTTGGTATTTTGAGTTTGAAAGACCAAACACCGAACCGAACCGAACCGAACACCCTCTGCTTGGCCATGTTCGGTTTGGTACAGCCTTAATGGTTAGTAAAGTACAAGTTTCTTGATAATGCAGATATGTTCACATGGACTTGTACGTGCACAGATGTGGAAACTGTTTGCACCTAAAGAAATCTCCTGTACCTTTCCATTGTCCTTTATACTTCTGAATGGTTACAGCTAGAACATGTGGGTTGCCATCACAAAGCAGGCAAACAACCCTTCAAAATGATGTAACATCAACTAGAAGTATAAGTGCATTTGGGTCAGTATTTTTCTTTTGAGAACACCGAACCGAACCAGTCACCCTCTGTTTGGCCATGTTTCCATGCAGCCTTAGCTCCTAGCTTTATCCCAATGTTGCAATTTGTATTATAATTTAATGGTAGCAATGCATCAAGTTGTTTTAGTAAGATGCAGTGGGTTTTGTCCTGAATCTCTAGCCTTGGCACTTGAAACTTCCACCCCCGAAGAGTGTCTCTTCTCTTCTCTATTTCTAAAAATTACTTATTTTAATAATCCATGTCAAAAAAAAAATATCACAAACGGATGTATACACTAGGGTTGTTCCAATTAATCGTTCAAACGGTAATCTGCGTCTTGTCGATTAAACCTTTCGTGATTTTTATTTAATACAAACCGAACCTACTGTAAAACATTAGCCAGTTTTATTTTTGAAAATAATTTCTGAAAGCAGTACAAACACCACTTTTCACATAGCAAATCCACACTCGATAAAGAAACGCATTCTATATCCAGTGGTTTTTAAGTTATCATTGACTGCTTTGATCTTCCAGATATTGTCTTGATTTATGATGTACGTGAGGTAAAATCTAGCTGCTCTCACCCATAGAGATTTTTAGACTGACTTTCGCACTTGTTTGGGATCGTCATTCGTCAGTAGAGAATACTCTGTGCGGATGAGAGCAAAGACACCTTGCTGGTGGTAATTTAACAAGCACAAAACTGACTGGCCGTAGCAAGCTAAAAAGCAGAAAGTATTGCTTGTATGGGGCGCCATACTACTGAGTGTTAATGTCTACAGTATTAATGTCAACTGCCATTGATAGACCTAATGGTGGTGCGTAACATTTGGTGGAATGGTGCCCCATACAAGCAGTAATTTCTGCTTTTAAGCTTGCTGATGCCAGTCCGGTTTTGTGGTTGTATGCGAGATACCCTAAAGCTAGGAAGAAGAGGTTCGCATTTGTGGTGTTAATCACGCTTTATACTTTTATCGTTATTTTCCAAGCTGCAGCAGTTTATAAACTGAGACAACAAATTTCGTACATGAAATCCAAATTTCAGTAAAAATAGCTGCTTTCTTTTGTCATTATTATAATTTTTTGGGTTTAACAATGTCTCTCATCTGGCAAAGAACACACAAAAGAAAGGCAGTATCAAGTGGTGGCCATTTAAGTGTATTCTTCATCTTCACATTATGAGGGATTCGTAACTAAATGTCATGCTATGAAAGTAAGACCTCCGTATCAGCTTGGAAGTTGAAACTTGTGTTTCTTACTACCTGCAAATACTTACTTCAGTAATTATGCTTAAAATCATCATTTTACGCTATCACTGCTCATTTATCAACTAAAAAACTCCCTTTTTTTAGCTTGTATCCAAACTTTCTCTCCTCTCCCGCCAGGGGCGCTGCTACTCCTAACTAGGAGGCCGCCATCTTGTTTGTTCCCCTCATCACATTTTGAGCACGTTGTTAGGGTAGGACGTGTTTGGCATCGCTGCCTTTGTTTTCTTGTTTGGAAGCAAAGTTATCAACTTTTCTGGGCAGAATTATGACCACGATAGAAGAATCAAACGATCTATTACGTGGGAGACTCAATTCGAAGAAATTTGATGCGTGTAGCTGCAAGAAACAGTCAAGAGATTTTCACCCTCTTTGCCGTGAGTGCAGGCCCTGAAACTTCGTCACCAAAGTATGTGAACTGTGCGATTTGCATCATCGTTTAACTATGAAGGACATTTTGCATACGTGGAAGAAATCGGATGAGAAAGCAGATCAAAGGGCCAGGGCAGCAACGGCAGGTTTGGTTGATGACGAAACGGCTGCAGCTTGTCAACCGGAGGGGAAAATAAGATGGCGTCAACAAACGCAAATGACTTTGCTGAAGTTCACGAAAGTGTGGTGGTGTGGGATGATGCAAAGTTGTTTGATGATGGAGTAGGACAGGTGCCGTTCTCAATTGAAGAGTTGCTGGCGTTGATGCAGACCACAGCCAACGTAATTTTTTGATGCGAAAGCCACTTGTGTGGAGCAACGAATTACAAAAAAAAAAAAAAAAAAAAGTTTGGCGCCCTAATGGCTGATATGCTTCACTTGTTGCAACCATTGTTAGCCAAAGAAGAAGAAAAATCATTGGATATTAGGAACCGATGTGTCTGTTGTGACGGACATCAAGTCGTGTCTGTGATGCAGTCGCCAGCTATGCAGGCGCCGTGCCGTCAGGAGGCGCCACGTGTCGGAGATGTTAAGACTGCGTCTAGATCAAGTCCGGCGGCTGTAGTGAAGAGCTCGGCGAAGAAAGGAAAGTCGCGGGTCAGGAAATGACAGTACTCAAATGGCCGCTCCCGGTGTGGGAAATAGCGGTTCGTATGAGCACTTCAGCGAAAAATCACGCAAAACTGTAGGAGTAGTAAAGTCCAGTGAGGACAAATTTACGAAACTACTGGACATAATGAGTTTGTTTATGGCGTCAAACACCAGAAGAGCGTGAGCGTTTAATTTTTAAAAGAGTACCATTTAAAAAAAAAAAAAAAAAAAAAAAGACCACCTGTATCGTTCCTGCCGTAAATCTCCGAGAAAAGGAGTAGGTTATAGGAACGATAGCACTAGTAAATAGCTATCTCTTCCCAGCCGTAAATCACCGAGAAAAGGTGTAGGTCGTAGGAACGAGAACGCTGGTAAATAGCTATATCGTCCCTGCCGTAAATCTCCGAGAAAAGGAGTAGGTAATAGGAACGAAAACACTAGTGAATGGTTTTCTCTTCCCAGCCGTAAATCACCGGGAAAAGGTGTAGGTCATGGGATTGAGACCAAGATGTATGCGTCTGTTGCCGGACTGTAGGTTGGCATGGGACACACCCTCGCGTCAAAAGTGTCGGGTCGTGTCGCCATCGTGTCGTGTCGTGTCGCCATCGTGTCGTCATCGTGTCGCCATCGTGTCGCCATCGTGTCGCCATCGTGTCGTGTCATGTCGCGTCGTGTCGCCATCGTGTCGTCATCGTGTCGCCTGCACAAACATCGTTCTTGTTGCCAGTGGTATGAGGTTAGTAAAATGGGGCTTTAGGAAGGTTCCCCCCCCCCCCTTTTGGCCTTCGACTATCTTCTCTTCCTTGGGTCCGTAGGCTGAGTGGGGGGTGAAAATATGCCCCTTTGGGGAATTGGCCGCTATATGCGGTCGCACGGGGCCACTATGCCCAATTTTTCACCCCCCCCGGTTTGCCTTGGAACCAGGGCATTGTTAGCGGCATGTGCAGGGGATTATGGTTCAAAACTTGGGTCTGTTGCACACCTGTCATGTTCTAAGCCTCTGCCACCGCGTGATCCGAAGAAGACACACGTGTTTCTTACTACCTGCAAATACTGATGCATACACATATGTTTTTCAAATCGGTCGGAAAATGCGCCCCGAATAAGAAGGTTTCGGACCTACAAGGAAGCCGAATACGTAACTGAACTGTGTAGTATCGATTCGGTTCTCAAGACACCCCTCGTTCATTTAAACTCCTACTCAGCAATTGAAGAGGACGAGGTCATGTTGAGAGCAAGCGCTCAAGTAGGGCTTATTACTCGGCATCAGCTCCAGCTTTGAAGGCGATGGCATTGGTCAACCCGGAGCTCATGGAAAATAAAACAATTAGGGAAGGTATGCATCTTCTTAAGCGAGCGTCTTCATGCCACAAAGATAGTTTAAGTTGGCAATGCCGTCTACTCATGAACAATGTCTTTCCGCGAATCTGCAACTGGGTTCCCGGTGGATGTAGTGGGCAAGTTTAGACTTTTGCCAGTTCAGGGTTCTGGAGACTTGCTTATTGGACAGTTACTTGTATTGGCCCCAGAACTCAAAGAAAAGGTTCGACCTGCCCAAACATTGGTCAGCACGAACCATGGAAGCTATTGAAGCAAGCCTATGTATGCAAAGATCCAACATCCAGCATCCGGACATTGGAATGATCCATATGGGGGAAAGAGTAGCAGCAAAAAGCCAGCGGACAAGTCAAAGGAGCGTTCGCCCTTTCGTGACCATCCCCCCTCCTGGTCACGCGGGAAAGGACCAGAGAGTTACCAGTGTGGCCGAGGATCATTCCGGGGAAGAGGTACAAGACCTCCACGTCAGTGACTGGCCATGGTCAGGGTGCCCCCCCCCCCCCCCCATCCGCCCGGGGGGGGGGGGGGAGGATTGCCAGACATCTTGGACATTGGAAGATGATTGCGTCGGACCCCTTCGTCATCCGAGCTCTGGAGGAGGGATACACACCGCTATTCGTCACCAGGCTTGTAACTAGAGACTGGCTGGTAGGACGTTCCGAAATCCCAGAACTTATCAAGGGAGTCAATTTGCTGGTTGTGAAGGGGGCAGTACAGGTTTTTGGAGTCCAGCAAGGGCGATTCCGAACGGAGGGAGGATCCCGAGTTCTTTCAATCTTCGGAAACTCAATCAACACCTCGCAAAGGAACATTTCCAGATGGAATCGATCCAATCAATTCGAGACTCACTCCAGCACGAAGAGTATACCATTTCGATCGACCTCGAGGATGCGTGTCTGCACGTTCCCCTCAAGCCCCTCGACATCTGTTCCGCCTTGTGGCGGGGGGGAAAATCGTCCCAATGGAAATCTCTTCCCTTCGGCTTAGCGACGGCTCCATACGTGTTTACCCGGATGCGGAAACCTGTGCTTGCATACCGCACCTACATCACATCAAAGCTCACGCCTATTTGGAAGATTGGCTGGTTCGAAACAAGGAAGGTTTTCTTTTGAAATGTGCAGCTCCTGGTTTTCACATTTGGGTCTTGGTATAAACCTCAAGAAGGCCAGACCAGTTCCAAGCACTTGTGCAATGTTCAACACTGTAAAAATGGTGGTAAAAACAACACTGGAGAGGTTCGTCAAGACGAGAACGTCGGTGAAGACATTCGTCAGAAGGACCAAGGTAACGGCGAGGGAGTTGGCATCGCTCATTGGACTCTTGGACTCCAATGCCAGACTTGTACCCTTAGGCCACTGGCGGCCACTGGTTCAGAAGACAGCGGGGCAGCCGCGGAACGGATGGGTGGACATCATTCCGCTACGAGACCTCCCGAGGCAGAGCTGGTCGTGGTGGACGGCGAAGGGAAACCTTCAAGTTGGAGTGCCCATTCACGAGCCCGTTCCGGAGTTGCTCCTATTTTCAGACGCCGCCCTGTCAGTTGGGTGCTCACCTTGCCGGGGAAACTGCATCAGGCATTTGGAGCGAAGAAGAGAAGGTCCTGCACGTCAACGTCCTGGAGCTCAGAGCAGTTTGGAGAGCCCTCCTTGCCTGGAAGCTAAGGCTGAGGGGGCATGCAATGGGCATCATGCCACGGCTGTTGCGTATGTGAAGAAAGGTGCAGGCGCACATTCGAATCTCTTATGGAAGAAGTCTCCAGCCTGTTTGAGATCTGCATGCGGTACGAAATCTCGCCGGTTCCTCGCCACATAGCAGGAAGTCTCAACGTGTGGGCGGAAGAGTTGTCCCGGGGTTCACAGGTGCTGTCTACGGAATGGATGTTGGACCCTCAGGGTTGGAAGCCCTGTTTCGTCAGTGGGGAACCCCGTAGGTGGATCTGTTTGCACTACAACAATCAGCTCTCATGTTTTGTGTCCCCGTTTCCGGATGGAGGGCCTGGGCAACGGACACACTGTCAGTCAGCTGGGAAGGTCTAAATGCGTACCTTCTGTGGAAAATGATCAACAAGTCGAGAGTGGCCAAAGGGAAATTCATCCTAGTAGTCACCTGTCGGCCAGCGCCTCCATGGTTCCCAGAATTGATGGAGCTGGAAAAGACGGATCCATTCCTTTGCCAATCACCAGCATCGGGGGAGGACCCTGCACCAAAACCCTTCCATGCTGAATCTTCAAGGGTGGAAACTCTAAGGAAGAATTTGGTGAGGGAGGGATTTAAGACGGAAGTGGCATCCAGGATTACGAAGTGTTTGAGGGAGTCCTCGCAACGTAACTACAATGCCAAATGGAAAAAGTGGTTCGAGTGGTGTGTAAAGTCGGACTGCGACCCATGCAACCAGGACCTACGAATGCTGACAGCTTTCTTTGAAGAGCTTTTTGTCAAAGGTTGTCCCCAAGGGCTATCGTTCGTGTTGACGAGCGTTGGGGATCCAAAGACTGTTTTCCAATGTGGTGGTTTCCAAACAGATGACAGCCTTTGAAAGTGGGAGACCAAGACAAACGAAATTGTTCCCCACATGGAATCTGCCGTTGGGGCTGCAAAGTCTAATGGGCGCCCCATATGAGCCAGCTAGAAATGCGTCCATTCTATCTCTATCCCAGAAGACTGTATTCCTAGTCGCTTTAGCCTCGGCAGCCCGCCAAAGTGAGTTGGCAGCCTTCACCAGGGATGAGGGTCATATTAGTTTTGCCAAAGACTGGTCGGACTGGTCTGACTGGTCGGAGGTATTTTTGACGTTTTCGGCCCATGTCAGAGCAAAAAATTGCAAACCGGGAACGACATCAAAGCCTGTTCGAATTAAGGCTCTAAAAGAGTGTGGACAAACACGAAAAGAGCTATGCGGTGCGGTTCTACCTATCCAAAACAGAAAATAAGAAGGAGAACTGCAATTTCATAACAAGCCAACTCCACTGTTGTTTGATGTGGACTCAAACAGTGGTGAAATTATAGGTAAGGGCGTGCCTAGAATCGGGGCCGTGATTAAAAGAGCATACTTGAACGGACAGGATCACGGGGATCTCCCCGCTATAGTTAGAGCACACGAGCTTCGCGCATTAGCCGCATCATGGGCGTTGGGATGAGGTGATCACAGTGTGCTCATGGAATAGCAGTACCACCTTCATCAAACTCTACCGGATGGGGTCACCCTTAGTGTAGACTGGGGACGCCCGGACGGAGGCACACACTGGTGAATGAACTATAGTGCTGACTCAGACTGAGGGAGTCACCTCGAGTGTAGACTAGGGACACCCAGTCAACTAAGCACGCCAGTGAAGTAACTGGAAGAGGAGACGAGACCAACTGTGTAGAAGTGGTAAGTTGACTTATTCCATGTTAAAACCGTAGTAGGCAAGCTCTCCCGGGTTCAGTGAGGTTTTTCCCCACCGCCTGAATGACAAATTCAGCATAATTACTGAAGTAAGTATTTGCAGGTAGTAAGAAACGATAATTTTAAAATGTAAAATTAGTTTTTACTAACCTAAATACTTACTTCAGTAAGAACCCGCCCGCCTCCCCGCATTCACTGAAAGGAGAGTTCAAAATGTGATAAGGGGAACAAACAAGATGGCGGCCTCCTAGTTAGGAGTAGCAGCGCCCCTGGCGGGAGAGGAGAGAAAGTTTGGATACAAGCTAAAAAAAGGGAGTTTTTTAGTTGATAAATGAGCAGTGATAGCGTAAAATGATGATTTTAAGCATAATTACTGAAGTAAGTATTTAGGTTAGTAAAAACTAATTTTACATTTTAAAATTATCGTCTTCATTGCCTTCAACACATGCTTCTCTATGTATTTCGTAGTTTTTGTTTATTAATGGAAGTTCTTCAAATTACGCATGCATCCTTCCTAAAATTATAAATTCCCAGTCGATGTCATTGAAACGGTTACTATCCTTTCGTTTGCTTTGAACAGGTCAATTTGCTTATATATAATGAGATTTTCTCGCTACAGTGATAGTGGAAGAACTATAGGCGCCTGGGCTATTGGCACAAGAGCACAAAGTGAATAAATTGACCACTTGCTTGTGTTTACCGTAAATGTTTTGCTATTTTTATTGCAGCATAATTTTGTAACCTAATTATTGCTCGAAACTTTTCAGCATTTGGCTGCTGTCGAAGAAAGAAAAATCAAGTCGCTGGTCGCTTTATTAGTGGAAACACAGATGAAGAAATTAGAAATTAAACTCAGGCATTTTGAAGAACTAGAAGCAATCATGGATAGAGAAAGAGAAGCGGTAGGCCTTACGTTGTATGCTAGAGAAAAGTTTTGGTGTATTGGTGACGCGACTCGAATATCAAGTCGAGAACAACTAGTGAATTGTTCCATTGTTGGTTCACTGGATTAGGCGAACATTTTTGGCACAAGGCTTTGCTGAATCGATAAAGCATGAACATTTCCGATACAAAATTTTTGAAACCGAACTCTATTACTGTAATACTTTTGCATCTTTCTTCATTGTGCGACTTTCTAACAGTGAAGATGTAGTATTGTAGAATTTCTTACTATCTGCAAAATACTTCCCTTTAGCATTAACTGGGGATAACCTCTGCATTCTGTGGACAAGACGTCGGTCTTGAGTTCACAAAGCTCAACAGCAGGAGGTGTGCGCCATTGCCAGTTGTCGTAAGGAGGTATGCGCCGGTACCGGTCAACGTCGGGTGATGGCAGCTGTATTGCCCTACCCGTAAGTATTAAACAGCATTTAAGTCAGGCATCGATCTTGCTGCAATGGTCTTGATGGTCGAAACATGACTTGAATGCATGAGGTGTGTGCTGGTTGCTGTCGGGCGATGGATGGCAGGTGCATCACCCGATCTCAGTCCGTTCTTGTTCGCCATCGGATAGCAAGAACTGTGACATATGGTGCCGACTGGTTATTAGGTCTTTATTTTCCAGGTTTTATCTTTAGCTCTATGTCCTGTGAACCTTAAGATTAGTCTCTGTGTGGGAGTCCTCTTAGGATTCACCTTATCCAATTGTCCTTGACTGTCATTCACTTTCTGGGCCCCAAGGTTGAGTGGCGAGGTGAAATCCCCCATTTGGAGCATTGGCTGCACATAGCCACTTTGCCCGCTGCCCCCCCCCCCCCTCCGGTTGACTCATTGAATCGGTGGCGCCATTTGGTTATCCCTCCCCCCCCCCCCCCTGCTCCTTACTGAGATTTGTGAGCTCATGACGACACCTTGTCCACCAAATGCATACTTTCCCTAGTTAGCACTAAAGGCAAGTATTCTATTATAGTAAAAACTAATTTTAGTGTCAAAAAATCAGTTTTTTTTTTTTAGTTTTTTTTGGCTTTAATTAGCTTCATTATTAGCTTCCTCCGATATTGCAGTTTTTAGGGACAGTTTCGTTTCGTGATTAACAGAAAACACTAAAAGATTAGTAATGACTGTGCAAATAATGGTGAAATATTATTACTACGGTTTTTTTTAGTTGGAGTATCAGCGACAGCAACTGATTCAAGAGCGACAACAATTCCACATGGAGCAGCTAAGGGCAGCAGAATTTCGGGCACGGCAGCAAGCGCATGCAATGTTGTTAGCGCAACAGGGAGGCCAGGCTGCTGGTCCTGCCCCTTCAGGTTCTCCTTTGCCACCTGGCCTTGTAGAACCAGGAGCTGTACCTCCCACTTCAGGTAGGGCGACCACAATTCCTGGAATGGCTTGGCAACTTCCTATTCAGACGTGACGTAAAAAAAATTTGTTAGACTTTTTAGAGGCCAAACGAATCATGCACATATTTTTTTTTAATAATTATACCACAACTTTGTTTAAAAAAAGGACCTTGTTAATTACTAATTCATATTTCCTGCTACCTGTTGTGTAATAAAAGTATACTTTTTTTTTTTATCTTGAAAACTAGAGTTCTCTTTATTGTTGCATCATGTAGCAATTAGAATTACGTCAACTGTTGCTAAACAAGAAAACTTTAAACGTGTGTAGTTTTCTTTTATGTTAGTGTTGACGTGGCTTATTGTATGCAGTTATATCCTTTTAATGGTCATAGTGGGTCAGTTGAGTACCGTAAAGCAATTTGTTTCTCAAGCCTTTTTTCTGATTTTTATTTATTTTATTGCTGTATTTAGAGAATTGTCAATACAAATAAAATTTTCGAACAGTTGAACACAACGTATCTCCTACGACTCGGGGAAAAATAACTATAAAGTAAAACATCCTCCCATGTCATGGGTGGCGAAGTTGTGGCACACATGCCAAAGATGGCAGTCTGCCACTATCGAACCAGTTTTTTGTTAAGACGTTCTCGTTTTCTTTTGATGATTTTTTTAATTCATTTTTATTGAGATCACCATACGTTACTAATGGTGGGGTACAGAATGTCACGAAAAATGTTAGTTTGTTATGCACGATGATTGTTTTTATTTGTTATGTCTGGTTGTGTGATTGTGTCTTATAGTCAGTCACTCTTTGCTTAAGTTGTATTTCTGCTTGTTAGGTACCCCAGTGCCTACGTCGCAGCCTACTTCTCGGGGGACTCCAACTCCACCCTCGGGAACGCTGCCTCTTAGTCAGGGTCCTGGTGTCAGTAACCCAGGTCAGTTGCATGTCGCTCCATCAGGACCAGTTCGTCCGCCGTACATGTCCCCAATGGCCCCTACAAGCAGCTCCCCTCATCATCATCTCGGTCCCCAGCCGCTGGGCGCACAGCCTATGGGAATGAGTCCCCAGCCATCGCTTGCTAGTGGTCCCCAGCCAAGTCCGTCCTCCATGGGTCCTCCTGTTTCTCCCCTCATGAGTCCCTCGCCTATGAACCCAAGCCATGCACACATGGGCCCTCCTACTCCTTCCCATCCCTCGCCTCATCCTGCTGCTTCTCATCATCCTGGTATGGGGCCGACTAATATATCCAACGGTCAGCCTTCACCAGCTCAGACTTACCCTAACAGCCCAATGGGCCCAATCATGCCTCCAAGTCCGGCTGCCCAGACGTTCCAGCCTCCTCCTCCAGCAAATGCCGGTCCTCCTCCACCTCAACATATGATGATGCCCATGTCACAACCATTACCAGCAACAGGTAAGTCAAGCTTTGCTACGCTGATTTCCGTCTTTGCTTGCATGGGAATGTGTGGATTTGATGTCCTTTATTGACGTAGTTGTGACAGCTACAAGCAAGCTACAAGCTTTTAAGTGTGTGGAGTTTTCTTTAAGGCAGTAATTTTAATAGTGCTTTGTGTAGCTCTTGCAGTAAACTTCGGAATTTTTGTCCGAAGTAAAATTATTTTTAGGCTCAAAACTACAGTATTGTTCTGTAACAATCTGGCTGACCATTTTATTTCACAAGAAATTAAAGAATTTTTTAGGGAGGGGGGTGGAGATTGCAGTCTTAAAACGCCTTGTAGTACTTCCTTTTTGTTACTTTTTTAATCGTGTAGCATTAGATTTATATGAAAACAAGAAGGAAAGCCTTACAGTTAACATCACGTTGGCTAGCTACAATAGTTGACTTTGAAGCAGTTCCTGTTACAATTCTAGCCCAGCGTTACTGGGAAGTTGGAACTTTAAATAATAATAGAAAAAAAACTAACACCATTTACTTTTAAGTGAGTCGTTGTGCCAGTTTTTATATCCATTGTTAAAAAAAGCAAACAGAATTGCAAACACAGTAAAAATGTATGTGGCACAGTTACTTTCGTTTCCAGGATTCATATCAAACCAAAAATATCTCTGATTCGCCACACATACCAAATAAAAACAAGTTTACTTTGGAAACTTGTGGATTTTCAGTGGCAACTTGCAACTATCTTCTTTAGGCAAACCCGGAGTACTACACTTGCCTAACGAACAATCTGACAACAAAATTTGAATTGGGCGCGATATCTCGGTGGTCATCAAGCTCACTTTCACAAGAGCTGCTCTTGATTTGATGTGGAGAATTAAGCAACATTCGCCACTAGTTGTCAAACTGGGCAGCAAATTTTGGAGTGATTAACTGCATAATTTGGGTGTAGGCTGACTCTTGAGAGTTCATGTGTTAAGTTTCTTTTCCCGTGAAATGCTGGATGGCAAGCACCTCCAGGGCTCGGAGGTGTGCTTCACCACGGGAGTCGGATCGCAGCATGATCTTAAAATCTTTCCATCCTATTCGATGTTTGTCTTTCACAGAGTGGAATGAAGGCAATAGAACTCTTTGAATTTCTGGTTCGAAGTAGCCTGTAGGTGCTCACTGATTCTTTTACAAATTTTGCTCTTGATTTTATCAATTTATTCCTTAGGGCACTTGGCACATGGTACCCAAGACTCCACTCTTAGCAGTGGGGGACACCATCGCGCTCCACTTCGGCGGGTTTGGTTGGAGGTAGAACTGGCCCTGTGGAAGAATAGGAACTGGGGCGATGCCATTCGACTTGGGATCAACATTGGCTCCATTCGCTCGCTCCATTGACCCTCTTCGTCTTGGATCCAATTTGGTACTGGTGCGAGTGCGAGGTCGTGGGTGGGTGAGTGGAGTGAGTGGATGCAATAGTGATCCCAAGTCAAATGGTGTGGCCCCAGTTCCTGTTCTTCAACAGGGCCAGGGGCTAGTTCTACCTCCCACCAAACCACTCCGAAGTGGAGCGTGATGGTCTCTCCACTGCTACGAGTGGAATTTATTGGGTGCCATGTGCCCGCTGCTCTAAGAGTTATGTTATATTGGTGAAACCAAACGCTGAATTTGCTAAAGAATTGGCAAGCACCTAGTACCAGAAAATCAATGAGTTCTATTGCCTTTCTTCCACTCTGTGAAAGCCGAATGTCGAATGCAGTGGAAAGATTCCAAAAAAATCTGCAATCTGACTCATGTTGTAAAGCACTCTTCATTCCCTGGTGGTGCATGCCATCCAACATGGGGGGGGGTGGGCCTAAATTTTTAACGATATCCAAAATTGTATTCCCAATTTTCCATCAACGGCGTAGTTTTCTGTAAAAGGCCAATAATTATTAAAATAAAACAAATTTAAACAGTACCAAAAGTTAAAACATAGCTAGGAAGATATTCAGTAATTTCCTGAGCAAAACACCGTGAACCACGTGTCGTAAACTCGAACGGTTCCAAAGTTATCAAAAATTCTGCGAAAGTTGCAGATACCGATCCGATCCAGTATTGGTATCGGTGCAGCCTTAGTTGTAACTCATGAACATTGAAGAGCCAGCCTGCGGCCAAATTTTGCAGTTAGTTGTTCCAAAACTAGGTGTTCAGTTTAACAACCAGTGACGAATGCAGCGAGAGCAGCTCTTGTGAAAGTGAGCTTGACACATACTGAGATCCCTTTAAAATTTTGTATCAGATGTTCGTTGGAAGAGTGTAGGACTCAAGGTTTTCTCTGAAGAAGGTGGCTGCAAGCTGGCCCTGAAAATTTGCATGTTTTGTAGGGCTCGACCGGGGGAGCGAAAAACAGGCCGAGCCGAGTCCGGGTAGTGAACTAGGTCGTAGATTTTCATTTTTTTTTAAAGTTTGATATACGTCTTTTTTACTTTGGTTTCCTTCTCTCTTTTTTTTTTTGGCTTTCACTTTTTCATTTTGCCTTTGTTCAGTTTTGTATTGCGCAAAGTATAACAATGAACGAAAGCAAAATATAAGTAGACGAAAGCACAGAAAAAACAGACGAAACCATCGTAAAAAAGCTGTACAATTTACCAGTAATTCTCTTCCAACTTTTTATAATGTTAAACTTAAATAAAGTGAAGTCAGTAATTCTTTGTTTCTTATTTTTTAATAATAAAGTGAAATGAAAAATAAAATATATTTTGGTTACTTTGGTCTCCCAATAGGCCTCTGTTGGCTTTAAGAAAAGATAAAATGGATATGAATTGTACAAGTGTACTAAGTAATTAATAATTTCCATTTGGCCTATGATCAAGTTGTACTTGCACCGCAGCACAGTCAATGAAATATCAATTTGGGGACGCAGCAAGGCGGCTTTATTTGTTTCTCAACTTCGTGAAGCTTTGTTTTTGTTGAACTTATTTAGCGTAACTGACATCCGGAAATTGTATTTTTCCTTTACACTTGAAAAATTATTTCATTTCTTGGGGTTTTGGTTAAGAAAAACGTCCGGTGATGTTTTGGCGAATTTCAAAACACGTACGAAAATTAAAATATGTTTATGGCGTTTCAGAAAATCATTTTCTGATTTTGAGTGTTGCTTATTACCCCACATGAAACATCTTGTTTGGCGCGATTTCAACATGGCTGCTATGGTTCCATTATGAATTCACGGAAATGCTTGTGTTTTGTTCGTTGTTGAGAAACATGCAGTTTCACAATAATAAAAAATTAAGAGCAACCAGAACACAAAACTAAAACAGAAAAGCAGCCTGTACCCTGGCCTTCACCCTATCGCTGATCAGGTGAGAACATCGTTAAATAGCTTAACTAACGCCGACTTTCGGACGCGTTTTTTCAAAAGGAGAGTTTCAATTTTAGTTCTTCACCGCCCGTAATTAGAAAATATTATTCTCTAAAACTATTACAGCCATTTATTTAATTTTTCTTTTTCCTTAATGTATATCTATTGCCTGCAAGTAGTTGTAGGTCCCTCCAAAAGGTAAAATGAAACTATGAAAATAAAAATAAATTTTTCAACAAATAATTATTACCCTGTTTCTACTCAGTCGAATTTTTTCCGATTCCGAGCCAGGTCAAAAATAGCATTACCCGGCCCCAGGTCGGGTATTTACCCTGACTCGGTCGAACCCTGATGTTTTCTGAAGTAGACTTGTGTTTATTTGGTTTGCGTGATAAACTCTGTGAGTATAAGTAAACGGAAGTGCGTAAATTAATATTCCGGTCAAAATGCGAAAACGGTGCCTTTTTTTCACCAATTTTTCTAATTTTTCCACCAATGTTTACCAAAATTTATCGAGAGCTTTCCATTAGTGTAGCCTAAAGACTGATCAAACATAACACATTTTACACATTTTAGTTCATTTGAAATTTTTATGCTGTTTAGAATTTCCGGCGATATCACAGATTTTGCTAACAAAACTTCTGCTACAAGAAGTTTTAGGAAAATTTGTGTACATCTGTCTGCGGTTTCTTAAAAGTGAAATGCAGTAAGATAGCTCCAGGCATGTATTGTAGCAATATTTTGAAAGCATTAAGGTGTTAATTGCATATTACATAATCAATACGTACCACCGATGTCTTGCATTTGCCATAGAAGCTGAATTGCAATGCAGCACTAACTAGCTTTTAACAAGCACGAAACTGGACTTACTTTTCAATGGGAAATTTTGCTGGAAAAGTTCCATTCGTGGCAAATTCCAAAAAAGCACACAAAAAAATTAATTTTATCTTGGCAAAGACTAACCAGACGTATTACTGAAATTCCTTTCTTGTTGATTAAAGTTAACAATGCTGTTGTTCTAGTTTTAATGGTGTAAAAGTCATTTATGTCATGAAGTCGAAGTAAAAAACGTGAGTTGAAATTGGACTTATCGAGCAATGTGGCTATCATTTGTCTACATTATAAGCTACAGAATTATAAATAATATCGTGGAATTTTTTCCAACTCGCAGCAGAAATTGCCGCGTATATGGCTGACAAAATTTTGCGGAAATTACGTGTCCCTACTCCTGCCCCAGGTCTGCACACAACTTCCTTTTCCCCTACTTGTTTCGCTGTGCCGTTTTCATAAAATGTCAACAGCATGGCTCTTAATGTCTACCACGTTTCTTTACGGTGTGAATTGAGAATGCTGCTGTGTTGTGTGTGGCAATGTTGCTTTTGCTTGCTGAACTGTCAGGAAGGCCCCAGTCAAGGAAGAAAGAGGATGATGGTTTGTATTACTTCACCCATTTATCATTTTGAATGTTGCTCATTGAATTTTCTGCAAATCAGTTCACCACTACGACCACTGTCAAGAAGAACACTAAGAGTTTATACTTAAGCTCCAATTTTTACTTCTTATCAAGATCCGAATTTTATGGCTGTACCGTACATGAATTTTTCAACCGAACTGAATCAAACCGAATAAACCTTTAGTGAGCCGAGCACCAAACATTTACAAACTAAACATTAGTGTACCAAACCAACAACCTGTAAAAAAATTTAAAACTATTGTATTCACAAAGATTCATACACTTATCAAAGCACTGTACAAGTTTCTTAACAAATGCAGGCATGTTCACTTGAACTTGTAAGTGCACACATGTGGAAATTCTGTTTCAGCATAAATCTCCACATTATCTCTCGAACATCTGAATGGTAGAGGCTAGGAACTTGTAGTTTAGACCATCAGAAAGCTGGCAAAAAAGTCGTCAAAATGGTATATTTAAACATCAAAATTGGTCAATTAGAAGTGGATATATTAAAATTCTGGTTGGTATTTTTCTTTTGAAAAGTCGAACACCGAACCTAACTGAACCCCCTCTGTTCGGCCATTTTTGGTTCGGTACAGCCGTACCAAATTCATAACTAGGTCCGGGACGTGCGCCCTCCCCCTTCCCCCATGTAGCCCAGTTTGAAATTGTAAACTGCTGTACAATTTAGTATCGTCAGCAGTTTCTGAGAATTAGGTTCAATGTGAATTTTAAAATTGGCAAAAAAATAATGTAGAAACACACCTAATATCAGTGTGATTAGAAATTTATACAACACCACATTCCACGAACGGTTAGTAGATGGCACTACATTACTCCATCTGGTTCGACTCTTTGCTGACACACATATTCATACTGCTTAAAGGGTTAATAGTGCCTAGTCGTGTTCACACAAAAATGTAAATTAAGTGGACACAAGTTTGGAATTAGAAGTTCGTATAACAGTAGTGCCAAGCTGCAACCTTTAGGCCTCGAAAGAAATTTTTTGTTGGTTCTTGGGCCTTGGCTGGTGACTTTTTTAACAAAATTTAAAGAAAGTGTCCATCAGAAATTTTCTGAAGAGAAATTTGTCCGTGAGGTGAGTTTTCATGCACACATTTTATCCAGCAAGCATCAGGGTAAGTTGAAGTTTGAAATAATTTATAAATTTGCTACCACAATCTGAGCAGAAAGAAAACAATTTAAGTTACTAGGTTACTTAGTTTCAAACTGAAATAAAAAATTACAAACAAAAACGTCAAGTGTGCCGTAAAAAAGGGGGTTATATGATTGAAGTTTCACTTTACTTGTTAAAATGTTCACGGATAAAAATTGATGATTTTTAATTGAAATAGTCAAATGTGCAATTCAGAAAATTGCATCTGTTTAAGTGCTGTTGTGCTTTACGTAAAATATATGATTGGTAAAGCAAAACAGCACTTAAACAGATTCAATTTTCATAATTGTACATTTGATTATTTCAATTAAAAATCATCAATTTTTATCCGTGTACATATAAAGTGAAGCTTCAATCATATGTAACCCTTTTTTACAGCACACTTGACATTTTTGTTTGTAAATCCGTGTACCTTTTTTACGGCCATTGCGTCGCGCCACAAAGGTTTACGCATGCAGTCGATTGTGGCTGCCCACTTTGAAACAATTCAACTCGGCTCTGAAAGCCTGCATCTAGGAAATAAATACGCCATTCTATCGTTTCTGGCTGCCAAGGCCTCAAAATTAACAACGTAACTTAGTTTGGTGTAAATCTGTATGCGTTTAACTGATGCACGGATTCCTTTATTTTACCCTTCAACAATCAACTTTATAGCAAAGACATAACACGTGCACGAAGAGTGGATCTGGGGTTTGCTGAGTGGCATTGTTCCATAATGACAATGGTTAAAACAATGTGAAACAATCAAAATGATCGTTCAGGGACCCATAACTCCGGAATGGCTCGACCAATCGAAAAAGTGGTCTCTGATGATGAAGCCCAGGGAAATTTTTGGCTTAGGTCACATTTCAGATTTTAGGTAGGTTCAGTAGTTTTTTTCTGAAAACGTGTCACACAAGAACAAGAACAACCACCACCACCACAACAACAAATGAACAGTTTTCAAATTTACGTGTGGCTCCGTACGTTTACTCTTTCACAGAAATGCATAAAAGTTGGTATAAATATACTTTCCATACCTGTCTACTATCCGGCAAAGTTTGGTCAAAGTATATTGAATAGGAACGGAGAAATTAATAGTTCTAGTTTTGCTGGAAAGAGGACTTCAATCATATACAGGGTGTTCGGAAATTGGTGTCAAATATTTTGAGGGTCCGCTGTGTGATCAAAGATAAGAAGAAAAAGTCCTATAAACATGGGTCCGGAAATGCACCAGTCTTTAGTTACAGCCCCCCCCCCCCCCAGGTTTGGGGTAAACAGTTCTTAAATAACTCGTAATAATTCACCGTTTCCATTCCAAACTCAGGATATGTGCCATATCATACCTGGTATTTCAGTACTTCATAATACAGTATTGGGTCGCACAACTTATCAAAGGGTGGGGTAATTTTCTTATGGGGGGGGGGGGATCAAACGTGGGGGAAGAGAGGAGTAACTGCTTTGGTCTTACAAAATCCATACAGTATTAGCAATTCTGAAACTTGACCAAAGTATTGCATCAAGAAATGCACGAATATCCATAACGTACAGTAGCTATACTTATGGGTAAAAGTAAAACTGCTACAAAATTAACAGCACACGATGAGTCATAAATATGCACTGGTAGGAATTCGTACAAGTCCGAGAGTCAAAGACTTTTTTTCTATGCTTTGAAAATATTACCTGATTTTTAGCAATCTCCTTCTCCCATACTGTTTTGATCTAGAGATTAAGACTTGGAGCACCACCGCTAGGCGTCGCCAGTGTCTCTACCTACTGCGCATTGGTTCTGCGCAGCCTCCTTGGGATATAAGCCGAGACGGCGTCCGTATTTCCATCTTTGTTCTCTAGCTCCCAACACTGTTGGATCTGCTGTTCTCATTTTTGCTTCGGTCACCATGCCACGAGTCAAGGGCATTCCTGGGGAACCGGTGGGCCGGTGTTCCCTCTGGTCCTGGTCCCCGATGACTCTTCGGTCAACCCACCTTTAACCGTTTTCTCTACACTTTCAGCGGCCTGTCCCCTGTTCCCTGGCTCGGGGACTCTGTGGTCCACGGTCCCTTGTTTGGACCCCGCACCTACGGTTCACAGCACGCCCGTTAGCCACACTCTGGATACAGTTATGACGTCTCCGCTTCAATGCGGTCAACCACGACATGCGGTCACTCTTCCGGACCTACAGCACGATTGCTTGCTTGCTGCCAGTGCCAAGGAACGCTACTGCCTTCTCAAGTAGTAAGTTAAGGCTCGTCGGTTTGCGGCTAAATGAGCACTGTGCCATCCTGACGGTCCCCTGGACCTGTCCTTCCGGTCTTCTCGAACCTCTTCGGTCTCCAGACTACAGGCTCGGTCACATCAAGATGCCACCTTGTCCAAGGAAACTGTGCATGCCCTCATAGATTCAGCCTTAAGGTCCTTTAATCGCAAGCGCCGGTTCCCCCGTCTCATGACACCGAAGACTGGGTCGCGGCAACAGTGAAGAAGCTTCGACTGGCTCAAGACGGTACCGGTCCCTCTCAGGATTTTCAGGCGGTCTTACGGCCTCCAGTGACCCATCGTCTCATCACACCCATTTCGATACCGATTTTTCCGGTGATCCAGATCCTTCCGAATTCTTCTACCAGAGCTTCTCAAGACCGTAGAAAACATCATTCCTGACTGTTTCCTGTATGAGCCATCCACAGACGCACCCGAGCCAAACAAGAACAGAGGTTTGTCTACTGGGTTTGGATTTTGTCCGCGAGACCGGCTCCCGCGACAACAACCGGTCCTCGGTCAATCAACTACATTGCTAACTACACTACTTCAGACCGGCGTTACGTATTAGGCAACGGATCTCTTCTGCAACTCGACACCAAACCCCCACCACCACGTGCCGGTCGCAAAACTTCCTTGTTCCGGCCCGCTGGGGAAGGGACCGCTAACTCCAAAGCCTTTAACACTTGTCCCAAGTCAGAATTCCTCACAGCGCACCTTAAAATGGATTTTGGTACATCTCTCTTCCTTCCTCGCTGAGTCACGGTCCCCGCATCGGTCCTTAGGGACAAGACCATCTTCTACGTCTCGGATCCCCGGCCGATGCCCTGAACACGGCAGCCAATACTTTATGCTAAAAACTCTATGGACCTCCACCGGACCACAATAGAGATGTGGCCCTACTCATCAGCTAGGTCTTCCGCAAGGCTTGTTTTACGACGTATCTTTCTATGAACTGGTTTACTCGTGCACTCTTCAACTCAACGTTGTTACTTCATGAAGCTGTTCTTAACACCGCATCAAATCTGCACGATTTCACTAGGCATATTCTACGCAATCAACCTTTGCATGAATTTCTGATCCATTTTCCGCGTTGTTATCCCGAAATTAGCCCCTCACTTGGATATTGCCTGTAAGTCCAAACCACAACCAAAGACCGTTTACCGTCATAAGCTTCCCGGTCCCGAACCCTATGGTGACAACGATAACTGGGGAACTTCGGTCTCGGTTCACATGGAAGACTATCGTCACTCCTCTCCAGACAGGACCGTCAGCCCTTTCCTTCCAAGGGCATGGGACGTGGCCGCAGCGCAATTCTGGATAGACGATACCACCGTACCTCTTCCGGTCATAAGCAACGACCAAAGAGTCATCATTGACAATTACTCTCACGACCTTCCAGTGAGCGGTAGGCTGCAACACTTCCTACCGGCGTGGCAGTCAATAACTCAAGATTCTGTAGTGCTCGACATCGTTTCTACCGGTTACTGTCCAAAATGGTTAACTCCAACCTCATTACGGTCCCCTCCCTGGGCATTGGCTCCAACTCCGACTGCAGCTCACTGCCGAAGTTCTCGAATTTCTCGCAAAGCATGCGATTCGTGTTGCTCCCAGTCAGGAGCAAGCAGGGTTATACAGCCAAATTTTTCTTTGTCCCAAGAAGAAAGGAGATTTTCGCCTCATATTCACTTTCGGCCTTATCGACGACCCTCATTTTCAAATGGATACATTGGAAACCATTCGAGCATCACTACTACCAGGCGACTGGATGATCTTGTGGACGCATACCTTCACATGTCTCTTCAAGCCAGTGCCCAGCACCTCTTCCGCTTTATTTACGACGGCGTGGTCTACGAGTTCCGTTGTCTTCCCTTCGGACTCAACGCATCCCCGCGAGTCTTCACAACGGTTCTCAAGCCCATCCTCGCATACCTACATCAGCATCAGATTCGTGCAGATGCTTATCTCGACGAATCTTGGCTTCTAGCCCATCACGACGTTCCGCATCTCATTGCCAACAGGAACTTCACATTGAAACTTCTGTACCGCTTAGGTTTCGGCATCAACCTCCCGATATCCCTTCTGTCCCCGTTCCAATCCTTCCAGTTCCTTGGAGCACACTTCGATCTTCTTTCGATCTCCGCCGTCCTGTATCGGACCCGCATTTTTTTTACAATAACCAACTTATTCCCTTCGCGACCTCAATTCTATCATCTGCACCCTGGACTCTCTTGCCATCCTTGTCCCTTACGGATGGTGGATGGTACGCCCATGCCATCATTTTGGCATCGACGAATGGCCTACAATGTCCCAGTCGCTATATTCCCTGTCTATGACAGTCCCCTTTTCCACGGTCCTCTGGTGGATGGACGTCACCAATCTTACAGCCACGGTCCCACTTCACAAACCGGTCCCTACGTTCACCCTTTCAGGGACAATTCTCTCCAAGGGTGAGGAGCTCACATAAGCAACCGTGTCACCGGCGGGCCTGGCCTCCAGAAACTGTGGATCACATCAACCTGGTGGAACTATGAGCTGTCCTCCTAGGCCTGCAGTTTTTTTGCCATGTCATATTCAATCACCTCACAAACAATCACCTCACAAATCTTTCACCTTTCTCGGTCGCTCAACACGGTTCTTCTCTCCCTTCACATTCTGGGAAACCGCGCTATGGGGCAAGGTGACCTGATGGTTAGCATGACTGCCTCACGTGCCAGAGGTCCCCGGGTTCGAATCCGACCTCAGCCACCCCTGGCATTTTCGGGAACAGAAGGGCCCTGCAATGTCTCGTGCCATGTCGATTGTGGCATTTAAAAGAACCTAGGAATTTCCGATGGGATTTACCTAGAAAAATTGTCCCTCTCTCCTTCTGGCACCATGGCTTCGGCTGGGAGCGCGTCAAAACAAAAACAATGTCATCGCGGGCTCCCTCTCCTGCTGGTCTCCGCCTGCGGGGAATGGACACTTCAGTCGTCGGTGTGCGAAACCCTCTTCTTGCTTTGGGCACGACCGATGCTCGACCTATTCGCCACAAGGGTCAATGCCTGACTTCCCTCAATTCTCGACGACCGCGCCTGGGCGGTGGATGCACTCACCCTCGACTGAACACATCTCTTTGTTACCTGTTTCCTCCGACGAAACTACTATCTCCCGTCCTCCGCAGGATATTACGGACCCCCGGTCTTTTCATTGTCGTAGCCCCGAACTGGCCGTCGGCAATCTGGTTTTCTCTTCTCCTCTGCCTGTTGGTCGACTCAGCGCGAGCTCTTCCGGTCTCCCCAACCCTCCTCTCGCAGCAACGGGGAACCGTACTCCATCAGCACCAACAGCCGCTCCGCTTACACGGGTGACTTCTATCGTCAGACTACTTGAAGCAACAGGAGTTTCTACGAAACAAGCCTTTCGATCGCTTCTGGAGCAGTTAGAGCACCTACCAACAAGATCTACGACAGCCATTGGCGACAATGGTTTCATTGGTGTCCCACATAGTAAGTTAGTCCGATCAATGCTACTGTTCCTGAACTCCTGCGCTTCTTAGACCATCTTTTCCAAAGCTGTCTTCGCGGTTCCACTATCTTGGTCTCCCGGTCTGCCCTCAACACTGTTTTTCGAGCTGCAGGCAGTTTTTCTCTTCTTAATGATTTTTGCATCTCTACCCTGGTAAGTCATTTACGCTGGAACCTGGTCCTTAAGTCTCTCCTGTCTGCACCGTACAAACCCTTATAAATCTTCTTGTGTGTTAAGCCACCTTACTCGTAAGACCGTGTTCCTGATTGCCCTTGCTGGCTGTCTTCGCTGTAGCGAACTCCAAGTGTTATCAGCATCCCCCTCCGACTGCTTTTTCCTTGACAACCATTCGGGAGTTACTCTTACATCTCGAGCCTCCTTCCGACCTAAAACGCAGAAACCATCGGAGGGATCTCATCCTATCATCATCCCTGCTCTCTCCACCATTTTAGGAAGTTGACCAGAAAGATCCCTTTGCCGAACCGAGACTTGAAATTCTACTTGAAGGCCTATAGTCCTATTCGTCGGTCACGGTCACGTTTTCTTCCTTTCACCGCTAAACAGGGTGAAGCAACCGCTCGGATGATTGCTACCTGGATAAAGACCATCATCCTACAGGCCGACAATGCCGTCGACATCACTTGTACTACAGAGGGCATTCGAGTTACGGCTCACAAATTGCGAGCTATTTCACCTCTTGGGCTTATCATAGTAACATTCCTATCTGAAATTATGAAAGCCGCTTCATGCAAAAATCCATCGGTCTTTACCTCTCACTCGATATGACGGCTCAGGCTGATGGTTTATATCGACTGGGCCCCTTCGTGGCAGCCAGACGAATTCTTTAAATCCCCTTTCCACACAATTGACCCTTGGTGTCCTGTATTAATTCTGGCAAAGCCATGTACTTTGGGGATCCAGCACACTACCTAAGGGGACTCCGTCATGTGGCGCCCGTTGCCATTGACGAGGTCTGTGGAATGCTAAAAATCAGGTAATGCATGTTTCTAAGGCATAGAAACATCAAAATACCAGGGGCACTTGGTTGATTTTGTTTCTATTGCCTCTTGAAAATATACATTACCTGATACATAACCACCGTCGTCCCCCCTATGTCGCTACAGGCACGATGTGTAGAGAAACAAGAGAGAGAAATACGGACGCCGTCTCGGCTTATATACCAAGGAGGCTGCACAGAACCGATGCGCAGTAGGTAGCGACGCAGGCGGCGGCGCCTCAAGTCTACCAAAACAGCATGGGAGAAGGAGAATGCTAAAAATCAGGTAATGTACATTTTCAATAGGCAATAGAAATAAAAATCAACCAGGTGCCCCTGGTATATTGATGTTTTTTTTCTTTTCCCGAGAAATTTTTGCCACGCTGTAACCGGTGTTTGGAATTACTGTGGCGTGTTAACGACATTGTTCAGAAAACTCGCCACAACAATGAACAGGAAAACTTACCCAATTAAAAATTTTCTGTGGGTAAAGGACGGCATCCACCTTCATCAGAAAATGTAGTACTAAATGATTCTATTACGGTACATAGTGCCACAGTTCGTCAGCATTTGAATTTGCCGCATCAGCACTGGCACCTTATGAAGGTGGATGCTGTTCTGGAATGTCGGTCTTGGAATCCATCACTATCCTGATCGTGCCCCCCCCCCCCCTCTCTTAGAATTGCCCTTATGAGTCCGTCAAATAAAACCCCAAATAAGTTAGGTCCTACGACTCCTATATCTGTCAGTGTTCCTAGCAAATATTGTAGCGATGACTAATTGATTCCTCTTTAATTACTAGTAGGAGTATACAAAACACAAAATTTCGGTTTTGGGTTAGAGTTTGACTTTGTTGTGTAAACTACTCGAGCTGAAATCTTCAAATCATCGAGTTAAATGAAAATACATTGTTTTCATGGATAAATTGCAGCAAAACGTCTCGTCTTTACAGTTAAATTCTATAATAGTTATTAACACTGGCGATAGCCAGTGTTAGTAAGGGTCGACCTAGGATCTCTGTGTTAAACTTTCAACTTTGAGAGCTTATAACTCCGTCAAAAGTAAACATTTTAAAACCAAATTTGGAATCTAGCCTTGACTAGTCAAGGCCTGTCTGCAGTCAAAAAATTGTGAAATTCGGGCGAGCCAAACCCGAGATACAGAGAAGGGCCAAATAGACAACTTCTTGGTCTTGGTCTTGGTCTTGTTCTGGGGATGTACCTTTCGTCTGTCCTCTCTACAGGTCAAACCATTTATCCTATGAAGCCGGTTCTTAGCTCATTTTACAGGTATTGCTCTGTAGATGTGCCCTTTCCATAAGGCATTTTCTAATTGGTCAAGTGGTTCAGGGGTTATGGAGCTCTAAACGACCAGATTGATTGTTTTACATTGTTTTAAACATTGTTATTATGCAACAATGCTAATTAGCAAACGCCAGCTGCAAGACTGAAGATTAAAGGATTTGTTTCTATTGTTAACACTGGCGATAGCCAGTGTTAGTAAGAGTCAGCCTTGGGTCTCTGTGTTAAACTCTCAGTTATACAGTTTAGCTGCAATTCTAAAAGTAACACGAATTAATAAACAAAAACGGAACGTGAAATGTTTAGAGTAAGGGTCTAAAATTCAAAACCTAGAAGGAACACGGACAAGGTTTGACAGTAAGGGTCTAGGTGTAAAAAGTTGTAAGAGGCTGGTAAGCATTAGACCCTTACTACCCGGTGGACAGAAATAAAAACATTTTCACGAAAAACTGGAAATCCTCCCATGTGATGATCCAGTGGTAGTGTGGTATAGGTTTACTGCTTTACTGTATGTTGAAAATTATTTTTCGATTTAGTAACATTGCAGGGTATTCGCAGCAGAGAGCATTACTGGTTATCCTCTGCCGTATATCTACGAAATATAATAACAAAATTCTAATGCATCAAAAGACACAAAATGTCAAACTTCACAAGAAAATTATGTTCTTAAAGTTCCACAACAATATTCTAAGAACAAAGAAAACCTGCTACAATCGTTCATACACACTTTCTGTCCGAATAGAGTAGAACTATAAGCTAACCACTTGGTAGTAAGGGTCTAATGCTTACCAGCCTCTTACAAAATTTTACACCTAGACCCTTACTGTCAAACCGTGTCCGTGTTCCTTCTAGATTTTGACTTTTAGACCCTTACTCTAAACAGTAATTAGTTCATCATACTTGGCACGTGCTAACATTGAAATTGCCAATAGCCCGATCTATTTCCATCCATGATGGTTTCAGCAAGTGTAAACAAAATTAGAGCTGCAGAAACCGAATCTAAAACGTGAAAACGTTCGGCATGGAAATACTTCGATAGAACAATTACTGATTGATTTAATCAGTTTAGCATTTGGTAATTATTAAGAACCTACACCATCTTTGAACTCGACTCGAAACTATACTCTAATGGCAAACTCTTTGAGTTGATCGAGTGTACTGGGCTAGGCTGCATTGGCCTTCCTATGTTGCTGCGGAGGCTGTGGTCGTGCTCGCCTGCTGTTGTAGGCGTATTGGATTTGATGACGATGGTTTTTCCGAAACCCCTTTGTATGTGGCGCTCGGGGATTGGGGGGGGGGGGG
>JAHWFP010155665.1:90774-107576 GCA_023313725.1 Lithobius niger
CCCTGGATTTGCTGAATGATGAAACAAATGAAAACCGTTTTGAAACCGTTAAGACAGTTCTCAACTTAACAAAACGTTAATCCCTAACCTGAGATTACAGCTTTACTGCCTTGCAACCATCACTTCTACAATGTTATGCCACTATCTGCAGCCACAGGCTTCAACAACCTCAATTTAAATCCAGGCAAAGTAAGACGCACGAGAAAGCGCCAACTGTAAAACAGAGCAGGGAAGACGTAAGATCGCGCTTTTAGAAAACTCGCCAAAACGGTTACGTACATTAAAAACGGCAATATTGGTAAGTAATTTCTAATTTTTAAGAAAATAATATTTTAGTGATAAACACCACTGCGAATACTGTGTAGCTGAAAACTTACCAGTAGGCTACGGTTTTATTTTTATTTTTTTTTTGTATTTTTAGCAGTTGCTGAAGTGACTGACAGTACTGGAAATGCTCCAACTCCACCACAACCAACAACGCCATCTGCAGCACCTTAAAAATACATGTTTTACATCATACATCAATGCATTTCTTAGAGACTTCATTCATCCGTCATTACCAAAACTTCATTTTTGTGTGCATGTGTGTGTGTCTGTATGTCATGGGCAAACGTGCTGGTTGTTGTGTCGTGCTACAAAAAACCATTCCTGCAAAACATAAGACTCTTTTAAAAGTTTCATGTTCTTTTTTTATGTACATACAAAATCTGTTTAAAGGAGTGGGGGGGGGGGGGGGATGAATTATTTTGTACGAGAGTACCATTTCTCATGTGTTGTTATACCATCAGTAATGTAGTTTGTACCATTTCCAGCCGTTCTCAAAAAAAATGAAAAATTTAAAATTCAATAAATTTCGAAAACAAAGGATCAAATGTTCGGTGCACTCAGTTTCGTGCCACATGAAAGAATCTCGCTTCTTAAAAAAAATATGATCCATTTGTTTTTGTGCATGGGGCAAATCAATTAACAATTATTGGTAGCAATTCAGATGCTAGTCTTATGATGTTGTGATACATGTCATTGTAAAATTGGGGGGAAAAAAACACCCCTTAAAGAATTATAAAATACATAAAATATGGTGTAATGTATGTAGCTTGGAATGTGAGAATTTGGATGTAGAGTACAAGTTTTATTTCTAATGAAATGGATTTTTTTTACAATAAAATAGTCGTAAAGCATATTAGTTTACTGGATGTTTTTATACAGTAATAAATGTTCCATCACACAAGGACCAAGAGACATTATTTAAGGGGTGGATTAAAAATTTCAAACCGTAACAGTACAGAAAATTGGTTTTCAACCTCTTAATTACTATTCCAAAAGGAAAAAGAAATTTTAGAGGCCGAAACAAATATTTTTTGGATAACTTTTACATTGAGAAGACTGGTAACCAGCTGTTGCAGTGGAATAAAGCAGCCATCTCAGGAAAAAATGTACACAATTTCTGCAAATTGAGATGAACTTTAGTTGTTCTTTGTGGAAATTGTGTATATGTTTTTCCTATGATGGCTTTTACATTATCTCACGAGGTGCCAAAATCTGGTTGGGACTTAGTCTCAGGGGTTGAAGTTGTTGGTTCGGTGTTCTCGGCTGCAAAGAGAATGTCATTACATTTTTTTTTTTTATTATTATTATTCATCCTACCTATGCTTATACGACGCATAACGCCTCTGTGTAGTAATGTCGCAACACAGAGCTGCTACACTTAGTTTAGCAAAAGATTTCAGTTTAATAACCTGTACATTTGTTGTAAAGCATTAATATCTTACTTTGAAGGATTTACCACTTTTGATTTACGAAACAAATGCTCGATTAACATGTAATGTAAAGGCTTAATGCCTGTTAATTTTTCGACAAGCTAGAAAACGAATTATTTTTAATAACTTAATCCTGCAAACAACTCTTGGGATACCAGTAAGCTGAATATGTCAAAAAAAAAAGTTGGCGTCATAAAGTAGTATATCTGCACTGCTGCTACGATGTCACACAGTTGTTGTAGAAAAGGCATTTCGTTAATTTTTTACAAGAACATTTTAAAATTGTCAAGCTGCAACATGCTTCCTTGACAATGACTAGCAACACCAGTCGCAATAAGGAATTTTGCACCATAAGATGATACATGTAGCAATTACATGTTAGCCAAGATTACAGGTACCATCACCATTAGGGTGGTAATAATATAGGGGAAGGTCTGAACGTTTCAGCACTATTTTTACTGAGAAATATCACCACAAACACTATAGCTTTTTCAAACCTTTAAAACTATATGATATGGCAACAGAAAAAAAATGAAAAATCGATATTTAAGAAGCTGTGTTGTTTTAAATCTGATCTGAAATACGTATTTAAGTATAGAATATACTGTTCTCCTAAGCATAACCGTATTGTCTTTGTATATTCCTTAATTTTATTAGCTTTAATAATAATGATTTATGACATCAGACAGGAAAGGGATGAGGTCACAGAAACACAAACTAATATTGTTTAAGACGCTTGAAAATACTTTACGGTAATTCTAAATATTTGAATTTTTCTGTTGTGCACAGAAAGAAAGTTAAGAAGGGGATATATACGGTGTCAAACAAGACTGAAATAAACAAAATTATCACTAAGTCAAAGGCTAAAAAAAAAAACAAGGCCAGTCTTAAATGCTTAATGTGAGTTAATACCCTTTGGTCATTTACACCATGGGGGGGGGGGGGGAGATGGAGAAAATCTTGGAAGTAACACGCCCGACTTAATACTTTTTTGTATTCAAGAAAGTTACTTTTAGTTAAGGGCAAGGTCAATGTAAGATTGACTTTTGCTTCAAGAAAGGGGAGGGGGTGTTAACACAGGCCTAGGCCAATTTGTAAAAAAAAGTGATCTGGGCAATAACTCTGTGATATACGATACTGTTTGTTTCGCTAACCATACAAATCATTAGGAACTCCTAACGATGTTGATAAAGAAGTGATTTGAACGAATTTTGTGCAGTGCTGTAGGATAGTATTAGTTTATCACTATCGTATCGTCCGACCCTATCTTTACAACAGCAAAACTAACTTGCAAGAAAGCTAACACTCAACTTCAATATTACGCTCCAAAACTAAACAATAGATTAAGTAATACAGTACCAGGAAACCCTCCGGGAAGCTGTTAATGAACAAACGCAGTGTTAAATTTTTTTCCATGATACGTATTATCTGTGCTAGAGGTTTGTGACTCACTACTTATGTGTGTACAACTGCGAAATAGTCGAAAATGGGGGCCATCCAGAGAGGACCAGGACTCCTTTTAATGTAGAAACCTATATTCCCTACAGCAAGTATAGGTTTCCTCATTAAAAGGAGTTTATGATACCGTTTAAAGAATCCACGCATGTTAACACAACAGGTAATTAGTTAAATGATACAGTCAACTACGTTTAGTAGAACACGTACATTAAACACACTGGTCACGAGATGTAATATTTTTGCTGATATTCTAGCTAAAACAACATTTACTACCCTTCTTAATTCCAGCTGGTGAAAAAAAAAGGGCATTTATAATGGTATTACATAGATTTTATATTTTTTATTATCACATTTTTCAGTTTCGTTCTCAGGCATTTTCACCTTTAAACACTGAACGGGACCACAGGCTTTTTATTAAGTATGCTTGCGAAGCATTTGCAGAAAATATTTTAACATTGCAACAAGTGGTAGACAGCACATAAAAAATAAAAACCATGTGGCAAGAAACATTCAATGACTTATAATTTAGCTTAAAATGTGTTACGATAGTAATAAGTTTACGTAGTATTTCCATCAATACTTTAAAATTGATGTTCTTGAATATTTTTTCGGGGAGTTGCATCGAAAATTGTATAGTCACTGTCGGCCATAAATGATAAACGGTCCGTAACTGATACTTCAATAAACCTTTTTGGGCCAAACATTATGAACAATCCCATAGGTTTGATTAAGAATTCTCTATAAATTCTTTGTTGACTAAATTATAATTGGGCCCTGTATACTTTTAGTGTTAGCTACAGTTGGGAAGAGATGTAGGGAGTTCCACTAAACAGTTTCCTTTTCCCACTCCTCGGCCATAAATGCTAACCGGACTGTAACTGATACTTCAATAAACCTTTGTTTAGCCAAATAATATGGACTATATCATAGGTTTCACCAATAATTCTCTATAAATTCTTTGTTGACTAAAATATAATTAGGCCCTATATGGGTAAGAGATACAGTTAAGTTCACTAAATGATACATAATTACACATGCACACGAAATGAAATAAATATATGTACAAGTAAATATAAGCGTAATACGCTGCAATAGCAAACACCAAGAATTATTTACAACTGGTGTTACTGTAACAAAGTTTCTTCAGTTTTAGCAATTCATTCTTAAGTAAAAATAGCAATTGTGGAAGTTCATGGAATGTCAAAAAAAATACATAAATGCACAACTGTTTTTGATAAAATTTGAAAATATAGTTTACAATACACAATAACATTTCAAGATTTTGCCTATAGTATTTGTATATTATGTGCGACTTTCCAAATGACTTTAGCTGATGCTGAACTGACAACTTGAACTTCCCCCGTTACTTAAAACTACTTGATCGACACTGGTAGGCACCAGTAACCAAAGCTTTCATAATCATTTCTAAAATTAAACCATTTTAAGCCCATTTCGTTTTTGGCTAGCATCTCGGAATCAATGAAGTGAACTCGAAGTTGGTTGAGAGGTTTAAGCATTTACAGTATGCCTTCAGCAAATTACACAAATTGTATATTACGCAATATTCTTCCAGTTGAACCAGAAGAATGTGTGTTGCTGTTTGTGAAAGCAAGCCCCCCTTTGACAATTTTTTTCCATTGTTATTTGTATGTATGCCTATTTGCATTGATCCGGTATGCAGTATTAGTCGATCCCTAACACTAAAGCAGGAAGTTGCAAATAGCAACATTACAAAATTGTACTTAAACCAATTATCAACCAACCCCTGATTCACGGAAGGGAAGATTTAGTGGAAAATGGTGGTGCCAAACGGAACAAGTTTCAATTTTGAGTTCACGGTTACAGCTTCATACCAAAATCCTGCATTCCTCTCTTGACTTCTGGTAACTTGTAAGTAAGCCACAACAAACAAAATACGGTAGTATAGGAAGTCACCTTTATGCAGGTTTCATTCCAGGGACGGGACTTTGATTCGAACCAGCAAACGGTCTTTCACCTATATGGCCAGCAGTTGAGTGACCATATCGGTAAAGGCGGTGTGGCAGTGTTTTAGAGAAGGACCGATTCGACGGTGCGAATCCAAATCACGTCACTAATCAACCTCTATATTATGCCTCCGCGCCTTCAAAAAGTCTAAAAGTTCAGATTCAACTTCAACTTAATACAGTTTTTTTTTTTTTCAAGATCTGCTTCTGGAGTTGTAGCTGGTTTACGGGAGCATCTACAACTCTACATTTTAAGCAGTTTTTCACACCAGTCGACGTAAATGTAGATACCACAACTATTTAACAACAAAGAAATTTACACAACTCCACGCATTTTAATAACAGTGATTTTAACAATAAAACAGCATGCTGATGCACTACTGCCAACAAGAGCATGTATGCAGGAAGACTTGGTCTAATTCTACAGAAATAGGACGTAGCTTGGCATCAGCAGTTAAAACCTAGGATCGGAATAAAAAAGTTGAACTGGAAGTGTTCTTTCCATGCCTAAAAGGAGCGGACCTACCATATTAATTTTAACTTCTGCTTGAACTTTTAGCTACAAAATGTAGTGTTGTATTGGAATGGTGCAGTCATGTTGTTCAACCCCCAAACGGAATCACTTCAGTAATAGATTTTGAAGATACTGTGACTTACTGTGAAGATGCTCTACATCAAATTTCTGAACTGGATGTAGATCTTCATAAAAATATCTTGTCTGCCAAGTCCACAGAGTGATAAAGTTGCATAAAAATTTAAAGTGACAAAAATAAATCAGTAATCCTTGCAGGGCTCGAAATGTCCAGAAAAAAGTGTGTTGCATAATTGCGATACAAAATAAAAATTTGCGTAGCAATCGAAAAATAATGGTTAGCAGTTTTCATGAAGCATACTTGTTTTGTAGGCAGGCAAAAGGGTGTTTTCGTTTAATTGATGGTTCAGCTAGAACAAGAGAATGTGATTGTGACGTATAAATTGCATCATTTTTTTAATACCTAAATATTCTGAAGCTTTATATTACGACTGTGTATCATTCAATTGCATTCTTTGCACGTGGTATGAAAATTACTTCTGTAGGGATTGGAATTAAGAATTTTACTTTACTGAACACATTGTTCTATTATCAATGGGCTAGGCCTACTGCAAAAGGATTTTGTAACATAGTTATGACATTCTTTCGCCATGATGTTGCGTCGCTAAACTGCTACGCAAATTTCAATTTTGTATCGCTAATGTCTAAAATTGTGGTGCAAACTGCGATGCAATACCGCTCATTTCGAGCCCTGCCTTGTTCTCGGTCCGATTGTTTGTGTGCTAGGTTTTGTAACTACAGCAAAATAAGCTTAATGTAAAGCTGCAGTTAAGAGATTTTACACTAAAACCAAGCCTGTAAGCATTATGTGATACAGATTGTCCACATCGTCTTCTGAGAGGTAGGGCTTTGGCCTTTGGTTTCTAAAATCGAGGGTTCAGTTCCCCACATAAACCGTTCTGATATAAGTACAAAAGGGCAACTGAAATAGGTTTGTATGTCTTATTTTTTTGTCCACTTATAAAAAGGCAATAACTTGGAAACTTTATACAATTAGGATTTAAATGCACCTGTCCATTAAAATTGAACCAAATTATGGTAAAATAATTTATTTTCTTTGAGCCTTGAGTCATCTGAAGCAAAATATCACTCATATAGATCAAACAAGGATGACCTGGCTCAATTTTTAACCTCACTATAGACTTTGAAGACTAGTAATACGAGGGTCTGACTAGTAATGCAATGTTAAGATAGACTACAGCAATTTTTTTTAGAAGATGCCCAAGTGTTAACCACACCATTTTTTATACCCTATATAATTTACAGTTTATTGTGCCAGATGTTAAACCTTTTAGCTTTGTAGGACAGTATACAGCAACAACGACAACTACTATGTATTGTTTTGTGCCGGAAATTCCGAGTTTCAGCATAGCCTTCGCTCGCCCTTATGCATTCTGGATGCAGCTGTGAGCATTGGAGCATCAGATTCGATAGTTGTCTTGGTCCCAGCTATACATCTCTGGCTTCTTACAGACCCGGGTTCGATCCTGGTGAAATGAAGTATATATGTACGGGTTTTTCTCCGGTTGTTTCCCGCCTGTTGCACTAGGGTTTCGTCCAGTTTCCTTCCTCATGCTCATGCAGCAAAAAAACAACTGTCATCATGGTGGTATCTTCCACATGACATCTACCGCTTGGGCCTAATAACAAGCTATAAGCTTATTGACCGACACCTATCTTTATTATTATTTTTGGAATAAAATGCCATTGAAATATTTTGTACCAATTGTGGCTTGTAAAAGATCCTATTTCCCAGCAAAATTGTCTCTTTCCATCTCAAGACAACTTTAGCAGTTAAAAAGAATGTTAATCCGAATATTTTCTTTCTTTAAACCATGTGACTGTCACGAATTCATCTCGTGCAATAACGGAGACCAGTTCATAATAGCCGAAGTGGGTAATACTGAAATGACCTAGTAAGCTATGACTATGATTAAACAGTTCTGAATGCATTATTTCAGGTTTCAATATTGGTAACATGGCCACAGGACATATCCCATTAAAGATCCCGGGTCATTGTCGAGTATATGTGATTGGGTCTTTGTTGTGCTGCGACATCATCCGTCATTGGGTGGCTTCCACCAATTCTTGCTTTGGGTACGATAATACGTCCTGTTAAACAAGTTCAGTTCATTTCTCCAAGGTGGTAGACAAGTTACCCATTCCTTCAACCATGACTGCACCTACCCAAGTAACACGGAGTGTATGCTTTCATGAATATGTGAGGTTGACATGCAGGCAGACTAAGACTGCTATCAAGTATAGCTATTGCACATATATATATACATATATGTGACTGGATTGATTTGGTCTCTACTGTGAGCAAAAGGGCACTTAGCAACAATGTAAATAGGAAAACTATGGAATCTGTAACAGTGCCACTCCACACATTTGCTAAAATATTCTACAAGAGAGAAAAATATTACTGATAACAGTATTTTGTAACAAATTTTGGTCTCTATCTTTGGATCAAAAACAGCAAGTGCTTATGTAACGTGTTACCCCTTACTCGACTTGTAGGTTGGGTAACCCTTAGCTGCTTTGCTCATGCTTTCTAGAAAGCTTGGAACACCAGTCTGCAAAGAAAAAATAGGTTTGTATTAGAAAATCAAAAGTCAAATGGAATTGTTGACATTTAAAAGCAATAAAACTCCATTGAGCTTGAATCTGTTTCTTGCAGGAACATTCAATGATCAGACATTCAGAGAGCCTCATTTACATCAAGACAAACATGATTCGGTGACAAATATGAACGCGTGAAATGGGTAGGCTCGAGTTTGTTATATATGTTGGAAGGGGTGGGGGTTTACTTAACTTAAAAAATTTAAGAAATGGTGTTTTTACCTCACACTTCAGTTAAGTTTCAGAAAACTTTAATTTGCCCTTCCGGTCAGGGACTAAATTTATTTTCACGCTAATATATGAACCTCCACTTTTATGCAGTTTGTTCAAACAAATGCACTCCATGTCTAGACCTTCGAAGGTTTCCGGCCATCCACCTCCGTTTGTCACTTCATCAGCACCCCCATCACTGTGTGTGGGCACTCAAACGATGTTATCTGTAGCAGACCGGCCAATTGGCAGTCATGACCTGGAACAGGGAGGGTCAACGGAGATTCGTATGTTATTGTAAAAACAAATGTAGCCTTCACCGGAAAGGAAAATTTATGTTTGTAGCTATAACATACCTCCGTTTTTACAGAATTTGCCTGTGCAGCAGGACGGGTCAAAGACTGCCTTTCCCCACAAGCGAAGTGGCTGATCAAGCTCTGCCCTATTATCACTTGGGCCGACACGAGCGGATCCAGGGAATATACGCCATCCACTTGGTCACATATCTCGGAAATAATGAGAGGTAACGATTGTCACTATCTCCACGAGGTGGCAGCTATAGGATTTCATCCATGGCCACACAATTTGTGGCTGCCCAGTGCCCTCACCTCATGTGCCGTGATCCGAAAATTGGCAGTGCGCTCCGCCAAATCATCCTCGTAGGCCCTCCTACTACATGGCAAATCCAGCTGGAAACCGTCGCTGGTGAAACCTTAGCTGACGAGCCTCGGTAAGGCAGGAGCAGATCCAAATGTACTCGTCGAAAGGTCGGATGAGAAGCTGCCTAGAGACAGTAGCGCAGCGCCTTAACTTGGCAATGCATGACGGTATTTGGACCGGGACATGATGCTCCTGTGGTCTTTTGATCTTTGTCCAGAAGGACAAACTTAGCAGCAGCGTTACTACAGAATGGTCCCTCGCAAAAGCCCTGATGACCTAGAGCGATGGACCAGGCCGCCAGCTTGCCCCGCTGTCGGCCCGACTGCCAGCGATAAACACTCTTCTGTATCACAATAGAAAGAGGAGCCGTTCTCGGAGGTTCATGGGGTGAAGGAGCAATGACCCCAGAACCGTCGGCAAGTCCAAGGATGGCAAAAACGCTGCGCCAACGACCGCTCAATCTCGAAGGCGTTTATTAAATTTGTGACGTGGAAATTACGAGACCGTGTCAGTTGAGGCAGACACAACACAGAACCGAATTGACCGCGTGACACTGTCTTGAACGCTTGCTTTTATTTGGTGAAGAAGCAACAGCACGTTTCTCCCTTTTACGCTGGTCTTGCAAACGCATAGAAATGGTGTCCTGTAACGGGCTGTATTCACATTGCAAATCGAATTTAAGCAATGGCCAAAGCCGAGTGAAACTCCACGCAACTCATCATCGGCTGATTCTGGCAGTCGGCGCACCTGTAGCGGCTGCGATCAAAATAGGTCTAACGACCGGGGTTTCACCACCCGAATTTCAACTTATCTTTAGTGTACAAACAATTCTGCCTATCTTGGAAGAGTTATAACAGTACAGAAAAAGTAATCGCAGATGACTTAAAAGATTTAAATGAACTGTCAAATTAAGTGAGAAAAAAATATTAATTCATAGTTATGTGTACATTAAGAGTTTAGGACTTATCTAAAACGTTGGCAATTCCTACCCAGAGAAATCGGCCCTGCCATGTTTTAGGTGACCCCAGAGGCCCAAAATTTCTTCACTGCGCATGTTTACAGGCCAGTAAAGAACAACCAAAAATGAAGCCACTTAAAATTAGAAAGTTGCTCCTCAAGCCCCACCAACACAAATATTTTGACAAGAAATAAAACGCATTGGCATAACACAAACAACTTTTCCAATTTTAAACAATAGCACGAGTGGTCCTCAATGTCGAGTGAATACACCATTCTTACCAATAAACGAGCATTTGTTTGGACAGAGTTCAGTTCAGTTTATTCTATCTAATAAATATATATTGTACAGAAAATTACTTAGTGTCCAATAATCAAATAAATTACTTCCCTTCCTACGAATTTTTCTGATGAGCTCGAGAAAAAACTAATAACCTTATTTTTTCACGCGTTGCCTACTGTGTGGTAGCTCTTTTTGCATTGGTTCACTATCTTTATATTCTTAACCAGATTTGGTTTAACTATTTCTTGTCGGGCATCTTTAAATTAGAGAGACAAGGACGAAAGAGCAGAAACGTCTGCTTGTTGACACCCAGGCTTAGGACAATTTTTACCAATTGATCATTTAATATCAATTGGCTCTCACCCACAAAGATCTCCAGTCAGACTATTTCGCTCTTGTTTGGGCTCATCAGTAGTGAATACACAAAGTCCCCTCCACAAAGTATTCTCTACTGATGCGCCCAAACAAGGGCGAAACTGTCTAGAGATCTTTGTGGGTGAGAGCTAATTGATATTAAATTAGAGAAGCAGTAAGCCCAAAGTCATATGCATATAGTAGTAAAAAAAAAAGTTTCTTTAATTTTGCTACCGGCAATACTAATGTTTGTCCAAGTGAGTGAGGTTTCTAAATACAGATATTTAAGTATATGGACACATAGAAATACCAGGGTATGGCTTGGTCGATTTCTACTTTTGTTGCCTAACCGAAAACATACAATACCTTCTTTTCCTTACGTAGCAGTTCCTTCCAATTGAAGGCTCAATCTTTAGCGATGAAAAGTTGGTTTTCCTGCTGCACTCGTAGCTCCCCTTCCGCGCATGCCTCTATATATAAAGCGCCCGAGTCGAGCTGGCTTCATCTTTCTTCTACTCAGGGTCTACCTTGGCGACCGAGAGGGGATTTGGGGGGGGGGGGGGGGTTAAGGGTTAATGGGGGGGGTGGGAGGTCGGGCGAGTGATGGTAATATATGTTTTCGGTTAGGCAACAAAAACAGAAATGAACAACGCCGTACCCTGGTATTTCTGTTTTTATTGCCGTCGAAAATATCCATTACTGTTTTACTTTACATAGCAGACCGCGTCACATGGTGGTGGGTGCCAAAGACGAAGGTTACCCGAGCTACGAGTCGGCTGCCCCGGAGTATAACAACCCCGTGAACCGGGTGCCATCCATGCAGGCAACCGTGAGTGGGAGTCGGGCAGAAGGCCCAACGGTTGAAGGGGACGACTGAGGAGATCTTCACCCGGGAGAAGGCCTAATTGATCGTGTAGCTAGTGACTGAGGATGCAGGGATGATCCTGCAAGAAGCTGCCGTGTGAGCGTGTTATTGATCGCAACAGAGTGTCGGATCATTATATCATGAAAATGGCGATCGGAGGTATGGATGACAACCGTGTCCTGGGCAAGGTAAATGAAAATGTTAGGCATGCAGGCATGACAAAATTCTCATTACCTATGTAAGTTGCGGAGGTGTCTTTATCCCACATTAGGGGCTCCATGAACAGGGAAGCTTGTCTTCAGTGTGACGAGATGGAATGGTCAAGAAGAAAGTCTACGTTCGCGACGATCGTGGAGAGTCTTTGAGGAAGACGAGGGGACGGCCATATTAGGTCATTACAACATTAGCAAAAGGCTGGGAAACGGCTGCCGATCGCATTCGGCAGCCGTCGAACATTCTGGAGAGGTTGAAAGACTTGAATTTGAAGTAGTGAGTTGGATTTAACGATGCAAAAGAGTTCTTATGGTGTCTCTTCTCGTCTTCGTGTTTGGTTGTATACAACAAATGTAGAACGTAACAAGAAAGATGAAATGGAGGCATGTGGCCCGTACTAAGGAAGGAGAGGGCGGCCGAGGAACCAAAGACACAGTGGAAGAACAGAGTAATTGAAAGGCTGTACGGCATTTTCGAAAATCGGAAAGACCAGGAGAGGGACCGAGGGAATGGTGATTATCTTAGTGCCCGCCGCAAGAAGGTGTATTACGATTGAAACAAGGGTGAAGCAGTGAGCGAACTGTTGCTCGGCAAGTAGTCCAACCGGAGAGAAGTCGTAGGTGAAGCTATGACAGTGCCCGGAACCCGAGAGCCATGCCTTTTGCATGTTAACGGCAGGTCGTGCAGGGAAGTTCCCGAGAAAAGACTGTGGAGCATTGGACTAATCCGTTGAATACTGGAACGAAAGAGGTCGCGTCGTCAAATTGCCATACGTTATATGATGACAGTTGACAGAGGTCGGAGGAAGATGCGGCCGAGGACCAGGAGGCAACCGCTACATCCACAGATTGAGACATATGTGATGCAGATGACGGATCCTTTCGAGTTCGTAATTCAAGATGGGAGCCAAGATGGCTGCTTTTGTAAAGCTTGCTGTTATCAAGAAATATTCTGGTAGAAATTTTGAGTAGTTGCAAGCCCCTCCAATAGTCCGAAATGGACATGCTAAGGCTTTTCTGAAAGGTGGGGATCTATTCTTTCCACCAATTCTAATCGAAACTGTTCAACTTAGGGACCGTAGCAGAGGGAGGCACAGAGGCGTAGCTGGGTCCACCAAAGGAGTTGGAACTTGTCTAGGCCACTTTTGGGGAAAAAGGCATTTTTTAGCAAGCAAGAAGCATTTCGGATAACAATTTTACATTAGGTGTTTTTAAGGTATTTCGACCCCGCAGTTCGAAAATGCCTGTTGCTAGCTCGAAAAGTAGACCGTAAGTCCGTAATTCAAGGTGGCGGCCTATTTTAAAGGCTTGCTGTTTTTGCAGAATATACTGCTAGAAATTTGTGTAGTTGATACTTTTAATGTGTTTTTACCTTGGTGAGTTCGAAATGAATGTTGTCAGCTCGAAATATATAGGCCAGAAGTCCGTAATTCAAGATGGTGGCTTATTTTAAAAGCTTGCTGTTTTTGCGGAATATTCTGCAAATCGTTGATGCTTTTAAGGTTTTTTAACCCGGTGAGTTAGAAATGAATGTTGCCAGCTCGAAAAATTGACCGGAAATTCGTAATGCAAGATGGGAGCCAAGATGGCTGCTTATTTTAGAGCTTGTTATCAAGAAATATTCTGGTAGAAATGAGTTGTAAACCCTCTCTAATAGTCCGAAATGGACATGCTAAGGCTTTTCTAAAAGGTGGGGATCTATTCTTTCCATCAATTCTAATCGAAACTGTTCAACTTAGCTACGTACCGTCCTACGCTCATATAAAGATGAGATAATGGCGTAGCGGCGAAAGCGTATGTTGATTTTCGAATTCAAAGCACTGTTGTGAGCCCTCTAATAGCCTGAAAGAGACATGCTGAGGCTTTTCTGAAAGGTGGGGGATCTATTATTTCCATCAATTCTAACCGAAATTGTGTCACTTACCGTTCTATGCTCATTTAAAGATGAGATAATGGCGTAGCAGCAAAAGCGTATGTTGATTTTCAAAAACAAAGCACTGTTGTAAGCTTTCAGCCCAAAATGGATATGCTTAGGCTTTTCTGAGTGAGAGGTGGAGATCTATTCTTTCAATCAATCCTAACCTAAATTGTTTATCTTAGATACAAATACAAATACGAGCATTGCAACGGTGTTACGGGCGCCTTCACTCCCAGCTGGCCTTAATTTGGGAGCAACAGGCACCCAGCTTCCGGGACTACCGCCCGCACACACTCTCACTCGCCTGGCACCAACATGGCTGATCAGTCGTTCCATACGATCTTTCCTCAGTGCATGTTGGGCAACCAGCAGGAGTGAGGCCCCTGGGAACATCACCCCATCCCAGTGTGATGAATGAATGCGAGAATAAAACCAAGAGTAATCAACAAGAGCAGTTTGAGTCACTCGGAACGATCCAAAGTAAGTGAATTGAGCTGGGCGTCGGACCAACGTGTCATGATCGTCCACCTCGTGGCCCCGAACAATCAGTGAAACGGCACGAAAGTTAAACGTTGGGAAAACCCTCAACAACGGCACTTTGAAATTGAAACTAGCCACTACATCAATTAGAGCCACACCTTAAAATAGGCCTAGGACAGTCCCTATTTAAGCTGAATAATTTAAGATAGGATTGATGGAAAGAATAGATCCCCACCTTTCAGAAAGGCTTAAGGGTGTCCATTTGGGGCTGTTAGAGGACTCACAACAGCACTTTGTATTCGAAAATAAAGATACGTTTTCGCCACTACGCCATTATCTCCTATCTTTAAATGAGTGTAGGATGGTCCCTATCTTAGTTAAAAAGTTTCGATTAGGAATGGAAAGAATAGATTCCCACCTTTTCACAAAAGCCAAACCATGTCCATTTCGGGCTATTAGAGGGCTCACAACAGCACTTAGAATTCGAAAATCAACATAAGCTTTCGCCACTATGCCATTATCACCTCATCTTTAAATGAGCGTAGGACGGTCCCTATCTAAGTCGCAATTAGCTCTAGTTGCTTGCTTACCTTTGCAGCCCAGTTGATGAGCCATTTCGGAATCATTCCTCCTGGATTGTCATAATAATACATGACAACTGCAAATATCAAACAAGACAACGCACGTTTTAGTTTTGCTCAAGTTTTCATTGTTTAAAATATGGCAAGACAGCAGTAAAAACAAATCCGATCAGGATGCAGCTATGTAATACTAATTCCTAATATCAGAATTTATAGAGTGGGTGGGATTCTTGGTAATACCATACAAAATAACACCATCTCTTGTTTCAAACACCATTTCCTGAAAAATTTAGTTACTCTGTCCTGCTTGACTAGTTTCCAACCAACTAATAATGAATTATTTCCGAGCAGTTTTGGTAACACTCAACAGCCATCCGTATACGAGTTTTGATGCTGACATTTGAACATTTCTCCTGTTGCGAAAAACTGGCTGGTTCCGGCAAGCAGGTGGTTCTCTTTTGGCTGGCATCAAGAGGGACTTTGAAAAGGTATTCTACCAAGGACAAATCTATGTCAATTCCCCGACTTTCCACAAAAAAGGTAGTTTTCTCTTGCTTTCCCTGACCGTCCCCGACTTTCCAGGTTGGTGGAACCCTAGAGTATAACGGACTGTTAAAAGGTTTTGAAATGTTGCTGAAAGGTTATCCTATATAGCAAGCTAGTCTTAAGCTCTGTTAGGAAAAAAGGAACACTGTTGGTAGGTGACTGGTGTTAAAATTATCTGTATTAAAGGTTGAGTGTATGTTATTGGAGACAGCACGCAACTTCATAAGCTGTGCATTCCATTAGGTGCCAAAAAAATTACATATAATTTAATACCATTGTTCATACAATTAAAGATAACGGAATGGTGTATTTCATTGAGAGCTAATTAAAATGTTATACATTTGTGTTAACTTACTTTTTGTCCCAGTATCACCATCTGCAGCTGCCGCAATAATCTGCTTGTAACCCTCTACTCTCACTAATCCAGATTTCTCTGGCATGCTGTCAAACATTTCACTTTCTGCCTTGATAACATGGATCGTTCTTCCGTTGTGTTCAGTTTGCTGAAGACTTCTTTTATACACGTACTAAAAATGTTGATTCAAGGAGAAATAATTGGTATGATAGGGTTGATAGTGGAGGGCAGAGATAACGTTTGAAATGTGATAAGATGTTAAAATTGCAGCAGTGCCGCCAAGCCAAGTAACAGTAGATCATCCAATTGTTAAAAGATTGATTGTTGATGATAAAGAGGCCGCCTCACTAGCGTAAGCAACTAAAAGCATGTTTATCATGTTGAGGATAAATCCCAATGCAGCCGAAATGTTTCTAATTGTGGAAAATGTAACGGGAAGGTGTAGAGATAAACAACTGAAGGGGATGTGCTGATAGAGTCAACAATTCCAGCTTCATTGCGTAGATTGACATTAACCTTGGGAGAAGGAACTTAGTAGAAGGGGATGCACTAATTGAGTGAGTGAAGCAAACGAAAATCAGCGTTTGTTAGCCTGTGTGTGTGCAAACAGGATTGAAGAAACTGAAGCATGTAAACATGCATATACAATAAACAAAACCTTGTCAATTAGGTTGATGCAACGGCTAATTGGGCACTGGCAATTGTTAAAATTATAGTGTGAACATAAAATTACTCCAGATAAAAGGTAGATATAAGATAAGATGGGGTGACCTTTGTACGTTCACAGTCCTATAAAAGTTGTGATATCCACCCAAAACTGGTATAAGAGAAGCCGCCAAGTTTCCAAAAAGAGTCGGCCTTTGAAGGTAATGATATCATTCAACCAGAGAAGGGAAGCCAAGGCTGACATAAGGTTAATCCTTTTGGCCAAGTTAATCACATCGAATAATACCATCGACGTTAAATG
>JAHWFP010155669.1:430-11781 GCA_023313725.1 Lithobius niger
TTTGTTAGCCAGCGAAGATTATCTGAGTCGTACCAGGCGATTTTTGGTATCGACATTATACGCAAGTTGGGATTGATATACGACTCAGAGAAGCGCGTGTTAACTTCTACCAAAAACAATTTCCGTTTGTTAGAGATAGGAGAGGCTAAGGCACAGGACTCGGTAGCATCTAACTTAGTGGTAAGGGATAAGCTAGATTATATTAAGAAAATCAAGATGGACCATTTGGATGAGAGGCAGCGTAAAGACTTGACTCTTCTTTTAGAGAAATATTGTGATGTATTTGCGGAAACTTTGGAAGAGCTAACACCAGTGGAATCATACCAGCACGAAATTCATTTAACAACTAATGAACCGGTTTGGCAGCGTAATTATCCCATTCCGCAAGTTTATGAAGAAAAATTCAAAACTATAGTGCAAAATATGTTGAATGCTGGAATCCTAGAACGCTCCTTCTCTCCTCATGCTTCACCTGTACTATTATTGAGGAAAAAGGGTTCTGCGGACTTACGAATGGTACACGATTTTAGGGGTCTGAACAAGGTTAGCGTTAAGGATAGGTATCCACTACCTAATTTGGAGAAAGTATCACAACGCGTAGCGGGTGCGGAATACTTTAGCTCCTTAGACTTAGCATTTGGTTACCATCAGGTACGCTTACACGAAAACAGCAGGCCATATACTGCATTTCAATCACCATTGGGGCTACTCCAATATACTGTGGTCCCTATGGGACACTGTACTAGTTCACAGGCAACGCAACGTCTTTTAGACACATTGTTTCGTGATTTAATCGATGAGATTATGTTTTTATTTGTTGATGATATATTGATATATTCAGGAACGTTTAGTGATCATTTAGTGAGGTTAGAAAGGGTATTAAAGCGATTGCAGGAAACGGGACTAAAGATTAAACCGTCTAAGTGTGCCTTTCTGCAAAGGTCCATTACCTTTTTGGGGCATAAATTTTCAAAGGATGTTATGCAACCTGGGGAAGAAAAAACTCAAGCAATTAAGTTCTTTCCTAGACCAACCACGAAGCGCCAAGTATCCTCCTTTTTGGGATTAACGGGTTTTTATAGGAAGTTTTTGGGTCATTATTCGCACATTTCGGAACCTCTTCTCAAGTTGATTAAATCTCAATCAAAGTTTATATGGTCAGAACAGTGTGAATTGTCATTTCAACAGTTGAAGGATCTTTTGACCTCCTACCCGGTTCTGCATCAAGTGCATGTTGGTCGTCCGTTACGGTTATTGACGGATGCATCGTCTTATGCAGTCAGTGCAATATTAGAAACTAGGGGACAAGATGATTGTTGGCACCCTGCGTATTATGCTAGCCGCACATTAAAAGACAGTGAAAGAAAATATGCTGCAGTATGGCGAGAACTTTTAGCAGTTGTGTTTGGAGTGACCAAGTTCCAGTATTACCTCACCGGACGCAAGTTTCAAGTGATCTCGGACAATTCGGCTCTTAAATCTGTGTCCACCATGCGAGCCAGTAATGCAATGGTGGCGAGATGGCTTCTGAAGCTGGGGGAATTTGATTTCACTGTGGAACATTGCCCAGGGAAGATGAATGTGTTGGCGGATGTCTTGTCAAGGTATCCTCCTACCAATATTTCAGTGGAGCAGTTAGAGATCTCTGCATTGAACTGTGTATGGGAAACAAAAGAATTAGCAGAGGAGCAACTGCAAGATCACTTCAGTGGACCCATCATCAAGGCATTGAAAGGTCAACAAGTGAGACCGCCTTTGCTACCTAAGGGTGGTGTTAAGCACTATTGTTTAGACAATGATAGTGTATTGTGGCGATCAATTTATTTGCCAGTGACCAGACGCACGGAAGACCCGCAGCGGATAGTGGTGCCACGGACAAGCATTCATAAAGTACTTCAAGCAACACATGATCAGTGCGCAGGGGGGCACTTAGCAGTTGATAAAACATTAAGAAAAATTAGACAATATTATACTTGGCCGGGTATGGTAAGGGATGTTGCCAACTATGTAGCTTCTTGCACCTCTTGTCAAGAACGCAAGAAACCCAACTATAAAGCTCCCATACAAAGATTCACGGAGTTAACTGCCCCGGGACAACAGGTTTCGATTGATATTTTAGGACCACTTACTACATCGGATTCCGGCAATAAATATATATTAACGTTGCAAGATTTATTTTCTAAATGGACAGAACTCTATCCTATGAAAGATCAGAAAGCTGAAACTATTGCTAGAATATTAATGGAACAATATGTCTCACGCTTTGGGGTGCCTTTAGCATTATTATCGGACAGAGGAGCCAACCTGGTGGGAGAGGTCATTTCTGGTTTATGTACTTTGTTAGGGGTAAAGAAGCTGCAAACGGCATCTTTTAATCCACAGGCCAATGGTGCGGTCGAACGATCAAATAAAACGTTTGCGGCCATGTTGTCTCATTATATTCGGCAGGATCAAAGGAACTGGGATATTCAACTTCCATACGTATTGTATGCATACAGAACAGCAGTGCATGCATCAACGTTAGACACGCCTGCATTTTTGCATCTTGGTAGGGACATTATGACACCATATAGTGTTTGGGGTACTCCTGCACGTGTGTATTATAATCTTGATGACTACAAACAAGAAGTAGCCACCAGATTACAAAGTGCTTATAAGCTAGTTCAGCAGCACTTAACGGCGGCAGCAGAAAATAGGGAATACCAACAGCATAAAACAGCTAGGATTAGTCCTATTAAAATAGGAGACAGGGTTCTTTTGCATGTACCAAGAGTGGCTATTGGGAATGTTAAAAAGCTAGCTAGGTTAAATAAAGGACCATATAGAGTTTTGGAACAAACTTCTGCAGTAAATTTCAGAATTCAGCATGTATTTAATCCCAAAGATTCCCAATTAGTGCATGTAAATAGACTGCGTCGTTTGGTTGATCGTCTCCCTTGGCTTATGCCTATGGATGAGACTGACCCTACTGCTCAACAAACACAAGCACTTGTGCGACCTACTGTGCCAGTTCCAAGTGTGTCAAGTTCAAGCTGCTCATCGTATGAAGAAGATTCCATTTATTACGAGTCGTCGGATGAGGACGACACAAACCCTCTTCCTGTTGCTTTGCGTTCTGGAAATAGTCCGCAAACCCAAGAGGGAATAAGAGGAAGGCAAAATACAGCTCTTGTTCCTCAGGGTGAAGGGCCTGTGGCTCACACACGTTATGCTTTACGTAGTTTGGGTCCCCCACCCATGCATGCTCTTCCTTTGCGAACACGTTCTTTAAATAGACAAGCACAAACTGGGAGGGAAGCCCCCATTAACGTGACTGCAGGAGATATAAATACACCAGATAGAGAAGGAACTTCAGCGTTGGGAATGGCGAATAGTAATGATGTTCTTAGAGCTTCAGGAAGCGGAAATGTAATTGACAATTTAGTTGACAGAATTTATGCTTCTTTGTCTACCCTTCAAAGTGAGTTGGGCTTGGCATCTGGTAGAAACGGATTTGGGAATTAATGCTATTAAAAGTCGTCTTGACACGGCATGTTGTTTGGGTGCCTCAGGAAATGGGAAGAAATGTGATGATGATGTTGATTGTGGGGATGTAAGATATGCTGAGGTTTGACTGAATGTACCTTGGTGTGATTTTAAATAACTTTCTTGTTATTAGGTTTCTTCTGGGAAGTTACATGACACTTGCCATGCAGGCCAGCCGTTTAAATAATAAATATATTTCAAAACATAATGAAATCTGTACTTGGAGTGGATCTAATTTTACATGTGTTTTGACGACTGATATGGATCCGACGTGGCAAGATTCCACCAGCTGTGTATATCAGGACTGCAATAAATGTACTTTCGGTTGGATTTCAATGGTTCGAGATGATATTGGTCTACTTGAACGACCTGGAAAATTCATTTACAGACAGACTGCGCAGTTTAATGGCACTGACTTTTATTACTCTTGCAAGAATCAAGACGAAGATTGTGGCTGTGCGGACAAACTATGTACTGGGACTAATGCATTTTGCAATGTGCAGCAGTGTGACAATTCTTCAACATGTTTTTGTCAACTTATACCAGCAAAGAGTGAATTAGTTCACGTTGCAAAGAATATCGAAACAACAAGTTACTCTGTTATTTCTTATCAGCTTTGTTTATCTCCAAGAGTTCCATTAGACAATAACCCTGTATTAATTGGTAAACAAAGGCGGTCTTTACTTAGTGTTGATAAAATGGAGATACGAAATGGGGGCGATTTTGTTTTGTTTTCTGAACCAGTAATCACTTTAAGTGAAAAAGGGACTTTAATTTTAAGGAAGGATGGCATTGAGCATGTAGTAAGAGTGAATTCTGACAATTTACAAGTAGTAGTCCCAACTGAATTCCTTTTAGATGATGGCTTTTTAAAAGTAATTTACGTTACTGTTGGTAATAAGTTAATTGAAGGCAGGTTTGAAATACAAGGTGCTCCCCTATGTAAAAGGATTACCTGTTTCTTTTGTTTAGACATGTTCAGGCATATGAATTGTTTACCGCCTCAGGTCACATATGTTGTTTATGTTGTGTTGGTGATCATGACAGGTATCGCCTTATTGTATGTGAAAGCAGTTTTTTCTGTCATTTTTAAGAGTTGTGCAGCTATGTACTACGTGATCAAAGCATGTTTTCGGTGTTGCAAAGGGGCACTTAGGATCAGTATGCTGGTTGGTGTTTTGGGAGGAAAAAAAGTGCAAAGTAAGACTAAAGCAATGCAACACCAATTTGAAACGCATCTTGCCGTGTGGGAAAGAGACAGCGGCTTATCCAGCATTGCGAAAGGGTCGAAATTTAGCACAGTGGGAAAGCCGAAGGTCGGCAGTAACTCTACCCCAAACAAGCCCAAAGCGGGAAGAGGGAAGGGATTACAATTAGCTGCCTTCGACAGGACCTCAATTGTGATGTTGCATGTGTTGGGTTTTGCATTGATGTTATTGTTTCAATGTGTGATAATTGATGCAAGGTGTTCTGAGCATAAATTGTTGCCGACATCTATTAAACAATGCACTGAGGATGCTAATGGGATGGATTGTCATTTAACAGTGCAAGCAGAGTTGATACTTAGCAATTTGGATTTTGAATTATGTGCCTGGTTTATGGACAGTTCGGAACAGAATTTATTTAGTATGGATTTCCAATTTCTCAAAGTTGAATGTACCTGGCCAACTCGTAGGCTTTACTATACACATGATGTCAGTATGCACCACCTGTCGGAGTTGCATTGTCCACACACAGTGAGGTGCTCCTTCGGAAAGGGTTGTGTACCGGACTTCCACTTTCCAGCCTTGACCACTGAAAGTATGGCATATCCTGGAGTCACAGATTGCTACCCAGCGGACTCCGGCAGCACTTCATGTCTGATTATAGATTCCCAAGCATGCTTGTACTACCGTTGGTATTTGATGCCTAATTATCACCATGTCTATGAAGTCCGAAGAATATTAGGCTACCACTGTCAGCCAGTAGTCAAAGTCACCACGAAGACAGCAAACTCGACCGTAGTGGACATAGTTAAAAATGCTGGCATTATTAGAAATGGTATTTCTATTGAGATTTTAGGTACTTTTGACCAGCCTGTTGAGGCTACCCGTAGAAACTTCATTGTTCGGGCAGGCCGTCCAGATGAGGCTTATCTTGAGACAGCTGCTGAACCTCATAGGCCACAAAAGGGACAACTTGGGGACGTCCAGAATAATTCTACATCGTCATCTGATTTTTTGTTTGCAAGGGATATGGTTAATTGTATCTTTTATGAAGAGACCATGCGTTGTTTGCGGACTCCCAGTTATCTAACGCACATGATAACTAAGAAAGAAGGTGCTTTGCCAATGGTGTTGTCAAATAATAAAATGTATGTGTCAACAGAGGGCCAATTGAAATCTGAAATAATTCAGTCAGCGCCAGTTGTAGTGCATTTATCCTTTAGGAATTATAAGTTTCATATTTCTAGCACAAAGGTTTGTCCCAGGATTGACTCGATAGAAGGGTTGTCAGGTTGTCATTCTTGTGCTACTATGGCCGTTTTGCGCATTAAGGCGCATAGTGCTTGTTTACCGGGTGAGGTAAGCATTAGTTTTGAATTTATAACTTTATCTACTCGGGTTCTGTCGTTGTTGACCGACTCAAGCACTTTCGATATTCAAATTAAAGTAGATGTGCGTTGTATTTCAGATAAATTATGCTTGCGGTCAAAAGTAGGTTCGTCCTGTGAACCCATTAAGGGATGTTTCGATGATCCAGTTGTGGTTCTAGAGCATCCCAACATCACCTTTTCCAGATCTCAGTCTGCACTTGCCCCTGGTGGTGATTCTTCTTTTACGGCATGGTTCTCATCCTGGACGAATGGTTTTGTCCCCAATATTCTTAATATTGTATACGTAGGGGTGGCCATTTTAGTTTGCGTATTTTTACTTTCGTGTGTATTGGGCTTTTTTAAAAGTCGTTAGTAACTAGAATTTGCTTTGACTCTAGTGTGTATTCTGGTTTTCTGATTAACCTTAGAGTGTATTTCAGACTTGGGTTTCAGTGTGTATTAACGTTTTAGAGGTATTAATCTACCGAAAAGTAGGTCTTCGCCTATTATGACACAGTCTCAGACCTACTTTTCTCCTCGTGGCGGTGGTATATTGTAATCTATAAATTTGTAACTATTTATTAAAATGAAAATTCAATAATTTAATAAATTATTTATTTGGTTAACTGCTTTTGGAAGCTCAACAAAAGAAGAGAGTTAGTTTCAAAAATAGAACTTGAGGTTTCTAATTCAGAGAGGTGGGTTGCTTCCAGGGTGCGATGATGATCTCCAAATTTGTAAGAGGCAACCTACTCCTCGAATTGGAAAGCCAATGGTAGAATGGAAAACCAAAATAGTAACTGTGACGTCTGTACAGAAACTATACATGCCATAACCTAAAATGGTATGGAAAATGATCAGGGGTAAAATTGAGGTACCCCAAAGTTTAAGTTGGGTAACTCACTTCTTGACTTGAGCTTCATGCGTTAAGACTGTAGTGAGAGCAGCAAATCTAGTGTAGCCATGGCAAGCCAACTCTTGATGTAAGTAGCTGAAGTAGTTGTGTGAAATTGATTCTTTGCTTTGAGATGACTTAGCATAGCGAAAGGCCATGTAGACTTTAAAGCAACAACTAATTTATTGTACTTATTTAAATCTGTATATTTGTTCATACTTAGTTTAATAAAATAGTATTATTTTACTATAACTATAGGGAGGTTATTCGGCACATAACCAAACGCAAAGGTTTCCTATACGTCACACTTAAATTCCCTCTGATTACAGTATTTTGTGAGCGGCTACGTCTTCCTGGATGGGGTGGCTTCAATCGATGGCCGCCATTATTTTTGTAACCATCTTGGATATCAACAAGGCACTCTGCTACTGAAAACTTACAGTCGATTATCTGTGTTCGTTCTGCGGAGAACTCAAGATAGGCCGCGGACACTTTACTACCCTTCATAATGCTTTTGCCTTCTAAGCAGAACGAATGGTGAAATGAACCCTGGAAATTTTACGAAATAGACCTCCGGAAGGGCACACCAAAATAGGGCCAGATTTTACGCCAGACAGGCCACTGATGAAATAAAACTCTATACCCTGCCAAAAAACTCTATATAATTAAAAGGACTGTTGCGGGGTACAGCGACTCTTTTGTATATAATGTTGACATTGATTTGTACAAAGTTCAAGGACCTTTCCCCTCCAACAGTCCAACCATCAACCAATCTGACTTCAACAGTTTGTAAACAACAAATAGTTATCGCCCTTACTGCTGATCGTCAGCTACACAGGGCGAGCGGGATGACCTCCCGTCACACTGAAAACCCATCAGGTTGAAATGATGAACATCCCACGGGATAGAAATACTGTCAAAAAGAAAATGTGTACTGCCCGTCGGATAGAATTTATTCCCATCAGATAGAATTTTGTTCCCCAATCAGGTCAGAGGCGGACTGGCAGCCAAAAGGCGCAAGTTCCGGACTTCCAAGGGGGCACTCCTCGGGGAGGGGGGGGGGGGGGGACCCCAAAGGCCCCCAAAAACCAGCTAGGGAGTCTGGGGGAGCACTGTAAGCTCCCCCTGTTGGGCAGCTTAAGCATTTTACACTATTTTAGTGCATGTTTCTGGCTTCCAGCGAGCACTAAAGAGCAACAAATTGTCGAGCACATTTTGGTGATTTTTCTTATTCGTTCTTCAGAATGGCAGGTTTCGTAAAAACTTAATTGTGACAGCATCATGTTTTTTAGGCATTTCTTTCCAAATAAAAATTAAACCGAGTTCAGTTCAGAATTATGTAAACTGGCCCGTAGCTAGCCATTGACGATTGGGGCTTGGCTTAAGTGTATATTTTTTAATTTTAGGCTACAATGAATGAGGATGAACTGCTATTTTCTAGCATGGGCAGTAGGCAAGGGGTCATCCCTTCCCTGCCGGAGGCAGACAATTTTTTTTTTCAAATAGACTATAGAAGGGTGAATAATGAAATCTTTTGCTCAGTTTTATCCCAAAGGACTAGGCCTAGAGATTTTATTGCAAAAAACTTCCACATTTTAAAGTGACCGGCTAGTAAGCGGGAAGTCCTGGGTTCGAGTCCCAGTCGGGGCAATTGTCTTTTCTTTCTAGTGTATTGTGTATCCTCGCAAGGCCAGTCATTAATGCAGACTGCTTGCTTCGTTTACCCTTTACCTTGCGATTTCTTCTTTAGTAATTTTAATTGTTTCCATTAGTATTGTTTTGTCATCGTGGGGCAGACAAACCAGTTTGGGTTCGTGCTCCCTAAAAACAAACAACAACTATGCAACAATACTAACTTGTGAATAGAGCTCAATTTAAGAGTAATATTAGTATTTAGGCAATTAATACCTTAAATGAAGAAAAACATCGACACTTCCTTTTTTATTACTAAATTAGATATTAGATTACAGAACGCAAGCAACGCGCCAGCATTATGCACCTGCATCAATTATCGTGAAAGCATCAAAAGCGACCACCGGCAAGTTTAATTTCCGAACATAAAATGTGGCCCATTAAGCATACTTTTATGGCGACCGTTCTTTACGGTGGCTCATTTTAGTCATGGTGTTAAAGTGCAGAAATTTTCACTAGACTACTCGACTAATAACATAAAATTAAAAAGGATTTTAATCATAACATTTAGCATTCTTTTCATCGTAGAATGGTTTGAGTGATTATCTTTTACTTTCTTTACACGCAGAAAATCTATTGCAAAAAAATCCCTTTGTGTCGGAAGAAAGTTCCACTAGAAAGAAAAAATTCCCGATATGTCGAAAAAATCCCATGAGATAGAAAATGTTCTATCTGTTCTATCTGTAATACAATCTATATGTTGGGTTTTAGGTCCAACGGGCCTAAACCGCAAACGGCGCTGGGGGTAACTGGCGGTGCGCTTAGCGTTCTACAATTTCTTCGTGTCATCAGGAGAGAATAAATAATATATATATATGGGGTGTCCATGTTGTAACTGTTGATTCTTATTCCATTTCAAGGTCATCACACCGTCACAAGGTCAACTGGGAGAGAAGCTGTCGGTTTCATTTCTCAGGTACAGGCCAGTTATTCAACATCACTAGAATTTTATATTAACAGAGCAGCACTAAAAGGCAAAGGCCTCCGCACGCGCGTGAATCGGGAGGGCGAAACACGCGATTTATGCCTCAGTCGGCCTTGGCTTGCTCTAGTCATCTGTTTCGACACTTCACGCTCGTGGAACGCTGTTGCAAGCGTAGATGCCGCATGCCTGGATTAATCGTTACCGGAGTGGTATTTTTCCGCATCTATCCATTAGGTTAAAACTTACATAGCGTTACTTTTAACGTGTGTTATCCAAGAAAATAGTTACAATCAGTCGTTCGAAATTTGACCGCATGGGGTAGCGACATGACCAAGAAACCTGCGGTATTATTGTCATGAACACTTCCTTTCATGTCGCTCCTGATGTCGTATGGTAGGTTTTGGAATCTAAGGAAAAAAAACAAGCGGCTACCTAGTCGCTAACGGTCTTCCGTGCACTTGCACCACTTTTTCAACGAAAATGATGAGGCGCACACCTCTGTCACGCACTGCAACAGCGATCTCTATTATGCAATCTAAAAGGGTAATTGTCTAACTTGAAAATCGCATAATTGGAAGAACGTATAACAGTATAACGAAATATCGTCTAACACGAAATTCGTATTATAATGGAAAATCGACTAATGTCCCTGCCTCGCTCGCTGCGGCTAGACATATTACATCAGAAACCACAATTATTACTGCCCAATTAGACGTTTGTCCATTATACGATATTCCGTTTCGATTATTTTCCAGATTTTTTCTTTAGGCAGATATTTAGACAATTTTTTATTAGACGATTTTCCAGTTAGACTTTCGTCCGACGCCCCAGTAGTAGGGATAGGCGATAATGGAATTTCCACTACGCGATTATTGCAGCACCTTGATACGCGGTATTTTCGATAGTCGCGATGTTTTTCAACATGTAGGCCAAGCTGTCTTAATTAGATCAATAATACTCCTACAGTAAACCTACGAACAATACATGATTAGGCGGAGTACTGTACTTCTAAGCCTACATGTACATACATAATACGTACATCCTAGTTAGTATATTGTTGTTACAAAATTATAAACAACAATTATTCTTATTTATTCAAAATAATTAGGCACTTTCAAATATTTTAAGTATTTGAAATACCACGTAAGCCACACTTGCAGATAAGAGCCACACTCAGAAAAATACCTTACCTACAAAAAGTGTACGCAATCGTATCATTTTCTGCATAATTAGGTGACCTGTTTTACGATGTGAAAATATTGATATTAATTGATCAACAGACCATCACTTCGTATCATTAGTCCTGTTAAAATTAGCAGTGAGCAGCAATTTTTCGTATCCATTTCGAGGCCATGTTTTTGTTTAAAAATGTAAGTTAAACCCTTTATTAGATATAACCTCAGAACGGTTGCAGCTAGAGACTTGTGGTTTGCACCATTGGAAAGCTGGCGAAAAAATGATTAAAATGGTGTATTTGAACGTCAAAATCGGTCAATATTTAGCGAAATTATCGACAAAGTTGCACTCCGAAGTGAACCTGACAAAATGAGCTCGAAGCTGCGATAATATCGAAATATCGCATTATCGCCCATCCCTACCCAGTAGAAACCATCACACAATTGGCAAATTTCAAATATCTCCCCCCCCCCCCGGGCGGGGGGGGGGGGGGGGGGGGGGGAGGAGGGGGGGGGGTACCTTGCAAGATGATGGATCAATATGACAGACGAAACCAATCCATT
>JAHWFP010155699.1:0-12667 GCA_023313725.1 Lithobius niger
ATAATAATAATAATAATAATAATAATAATAATAATCATCATAATAAAATTTGTTGCGATAGCAACGGGTCTGGTTAGGACTGGGGAGGCACTAACAGCCAGCCACAATTACATGTAAATACATTGAACATAATAAGGCCAAGGAATGATGATGGTAAGAGGTTTGTGGACACGAAGGCCTTACCACCAAGGTTAGACGTGCCAGGGACTCAAGGCCCCCGATGGCATCGCCAAACGTGCAGGACATGGGAAGGGTGTGAAAAGTGTTAAAAGGCCCAAAATGGTGCTGTACAATAAAAAGTATAAACAGTGCTAAAAATTGTATGCTAGTGAATAATAAAAACTAAAGCACCCAGATAGTGGGATTTGTCATCACTTAAAAAAATTACAAATAAATTAAAAGTGTTAAAAGGCCCAAAATGATGCTGTACAATAAAGAGTATAAACAGTGCTAAAAATTGTATGCTAATACTAAAAACTAAAGCACCCAGATAGTGGGATTCTTCATCACTTAAAAAAAAATAATTAAAAAAAATGTATACATATTATAAAAAACAAAGGTTAACCCAAGAGGGTCTACGCCAGGTGCGAGATAAAAGGTGGGGGTTTGCTGGTGAGAAAAAAAAACCATTAGGTGTCCGAGAGTAAAGGACGTTTAAAAAAAACGTGAATCGGTTCCTCATCAAGCAACCTACGAAAGGTCGAAACCGACAGTGCAGACACAGTCTTTACACTGAGTGCGTTCCAAATAGGAACCACGCAAACCGAGAAGAAATGCCGGCGACAGTCAAGGTTTGATGCTGGTAAGGCCAACTTCCACTCGCGACCGCGTGTACAAATAAGGCGTTGTGCAGGATCGAAAAACGGAAGGTCGATGCCGATATTATGAAGTATCTTGTATGTAAGAACGAGGTCGGCTTTTATACGTCGCAGTTCAACCAACTCCAGACCCAATCTAACAAGTCTTTCGCGATAAACAATTCCCCAGAATCCAGGGAGATATTTAGTATAACGGTGCTGGACTTTCTCCAAGAGGTCAATATCTTTGGCCAGGTAGGGAGACCATACAGCTGTAGCATATTCCAAGATAGGACGCACAAACACCTTGAATGCCCAAATCCTGGTGGCAATGCACCCAGATAATTTACAATCCTATTTACAATCATGGAGTGGCGGAATGCCACAGTGGCGACTTTCTGGCAGTGTAAGGATGAGTTTAAATTCGTGGTGAACCAAATTCCTAGGTCCCTAATCTCTTCAGTTTGGCGTAAGGTCTCCTGATCAAGGCAGTACTGGGGGCATTTATTTGCAGTTTCCACGAGAAATGAGGAATATTTTTGGTTCGCGATTGGGAGCTGCCACCTTCGGGACCACGCAACAGCGCCGTGTAGCTGGGCATCTAAATCGGGTGACAGGAGAGAAGATAAATTTTCGGCTCTGATCTTCAGGTCGTCTGCGAACTTCCATCCAAAGGTACAAGCAACTCTTATCCTAAGATCATTTATGTAGATCACAAAAAGGATTGGTCCGAGAACTGAACCCTGCGGTGATAGGTTTGCATGTGATAGGTTTCCATTGCGAACACACATCCTCAACCATCACCCTCTTTGTGCGCTCTGCAAGGAAAGCTTCAAGCCAGTTTTTTAGGTTACCTTCAATACCACAGCTACTAATTTTAAGAAGAAGTTTTCTATGAACAACCGACTCAAAAGCCTTTTTTAAATCGAAATAAATGACATCTAGGGGGGCCCCAATATGCAGTGAGAAGGTCCATCTATCCAAAACTGCCAGCAGCTGGTGGGTCGCGGATCTATTAGGAAGGAACCCAAATTGATCGTCACTAATTACTGGATGTTCATTAAAGAAATTTAAAATCTTGTCCCGTATGATCGATTCCATGATTTTACAGGCCACACATGTGAGGGCAATTAGTTGATAGTTGCAAGGATCAGAGGGAAAACTTTTTTTAGAATTGGTATTTCGTTTACCCTGCTCAACATGCTGGGGAGCTTATTTTGTGCAAAGGAAAAAGAGTAGATAAGAGATAGGGGGGATAAAATTACATTTCCAGTTGTTTTAATAGGTGTGCCGAAAACCAGTCAGGTCCACAAGACTTGTTAGATTTAAATTTTTTAACGCATTAGACATCAGGTGTTCTGTTAAAATCACCTGGGTGCATGATGGTTGGGAGTCTGTTTATCTGGCAGACCAGGATTTCCATCGCCGAGTATGGTGTTCGACCAAAGACATCACAGAAGGTTTCCGCCTTCTCTACTTTATCTTCGACGAAATGTGTACCCATTTTGAGAGACGGGAGGGTTCTGGAGCAGGAATTTCAGCTACGGTACAGTTTAAAAAAAGCAGAATGGCTACCCTCTTGAATTACTGCCTTCTCCCTTTCCCGATGCCATGACTCTACCATCTGAGAATAGAGCTTGCATGAGTTATTGTATGCAAATAACGATGTAGGACAAGGGTTTGCCTTATGACGTTTCCAGAGTTTCAGCTTTTTATTTCGCCGCTTTAAAACATGGTGTGGAACGAAGGTTTTTCCGTTTTTAAGGGGTCTTGGCGTATCTCGACACAGCTCGATATGACCCGAGAGTATTTGTGAAAAACATGTCCATGCCTGTTCTGTCCCGCAATGCATGTTGAAGACAATGTTATCCCAATTCACAGAGCTCAGGGATGATTTAAGGAGATCTATATTTAGTTTGCCCAGATTTGTGGTCCGTTCGTTCCCATGATCCGTTTGGAGACTAAAGTTTGAGAGGTTCAACATAAAATTTATAGTACAATGGTTGCTATTTCCAAAGTGTGTCCCCACACTCAGGCCATACACCAGTCTGTCATCACAAGTAAACACCAGATCAAGGATACTTTTCCCTGGTGGGTTTGTTAACAGGCTGTTCCAAGCCAAGTGGTGCCATTAAATACAGAGTGTAGGCCTGGTGACTGTCACCGGCCGTAGATCTCTCCCAGTCAACCGTTGACAAGTTAAAGTCACCCAGTAAGATCGTGGAGTACACCGGTAAAATCTAATTTCGGTTAAAAGTACAAAGGTTAAAAATTTCACCATCAATATAACTATTGGGTAAATAGCACATGATGAAATTAATTTTACAAGATGGTAAACAAATAACCAAACATTCCTCAGATACCCCCACTCCAGAACCAGCAATCCCCCACCCCTGCTTCCCCGGTCCCTTCGAATTACAGAGTAAGCAAGAGAATCACATAGCATGGCATTGGTAAATCCACAGCCCAACCAAGACTTTACCACAAAAATTATTTCAAAATTATCCCCATGTAAAAGATCCAAAAAACAGCGAAAATTTTTCACTACGCTACGTGCGTTGATTAGAATGCATGATAAATTTTTGGCAGACAGTGTGTTCGAGGCTAATGACTTCCACAATTAAACATGGTGGTTTTCCGATGGAGTGAGAACTTTCACAAGGTTTGATTGTAGCACTGATTTTCCTTTGGCTATCAGGTGTATTTGATCCCGTGCAAGTAATCTCAGAGTTCCTCTTAAATCCAAATCAAAACGGCTCTGTTTTTTTTATTATGTGTCATATTGTTCACCAAATTCACCTCCGGAAAACAATTGCAAATTGCTTTCACTACTGAGGGAAATGCTTCCAAAAAACAAAAAGGTAATTCTACTCGCAGACTTCAACTGTCAATACATAAACATGGTAAGGCTTACTGCTGACACTGATGCTACTTTGTTTTTCGAAACAACTCTGGAATTGGACTTGTTACAACTTCAAAAATATCCCACATGTAGGGATTCATAGCTGAATTTAGTTTTTTGCTCGCAACCAGATCTTAAAATCCATACAAGATATTGGTAAATTGAACAAAAGCAATCATGATATCTTATTGAATAATAATAATAATAATAATAATAATAATAATAATAATAATAAATAATAAAATTTATCCATTAATGGAAGGGAAATGTCAGGACAACTGAATATGCCAGTTAAGTCACGTTCACTGTAAATATGTCTAGTTGAATACAACTACCGTCCAAAGAGAGAATTAATTGTAATCATACATTTCCTCAATATTATGGGCTAAAAGTCTGGTTTTAAAAATCATGATGTTATCAGCCTCAACGACCTCTGATGGAAGAGAGTTCCACAGTCGTCGTGCACCCTGGAGGAAATTAGTTGTGCTACAGTTTAATGTAGCCTTGTGCCAATCGAAGCGCCACCCATGACCACGAGTACATGAGTCTGCTTTGCAGGTAATTAATGGCAGCCCATCACTCTGGTACGGATTACCTCGCATCAGTGAATAAAAATAGACTAAAAATAGACTCTTCAGTGATAAGGAAGCCAATTATTCAGCATACGATAAATCTTGCATCCCTGGTAAGTACATTGTAAATCGTCATTGTACACGCACAATTTCTTTAATATCACTTAACAAGTACAGTGACCAAATGACTTAGTTGTATTCGAGGACTGGGACGAGGTCTGGGTGGGGTTGTACATTTTAAAAAACTAGCACAAGTGTTTCTGCACAAATATGCCTAAAGCACTTCTGTATCATAAACTTTTTGATGCCCCTTGGCTGCATCTAGTGTACAATGAGTCGAAAAACTAAGGTCATCCTTAATAAGAATACCAAGGTCGCAGCGTTGTGAAAAGATACTAATGGGGTTTCCCCCAGATAGTAAACATTATCCAGTGAACCTCCAAACGACATAACTTCGCACTTGTCTGGTGTAAGAGGCAGCTGCCATTCACGTGACCACTGATAAATTGGGTTTAATGACGCTTGAAGTGTGCTTAATTCGTCCTTGGTGACAACCCTTTGTGACAATTTAGAGTGATCTGCAAACAGGTGTAAAAGCTATCCAAGATTTCGTGTGAGAGTGTATCAATATCAATTATAAAAAGTAATGGGGCTAACACACTGCCCTGTGGTATGACACTTAGAAAATCAATAGGATCAGATAGGATGCCATCGATTCGGACCCTCTCTGTTCGATTTCTTAAGAAAGCAGAGATCCATGTATAAACCTTTCCTCCAACACCCAAACTCTTAAGGCACAACAGCAACTTAGGACGAGACACATGATCAAAAGTTCTGGCAAAGTCTAGATAAATGAAATGAAAAGGTCTGTGAGAGTCCATCGCTAATGTCCAGAATCAAGACATCATAAAAGCTGAAAAGTAGATGACCTTCCAACCAAGAAGCCGAAAGGTTTTTGAAATCATAAATAGCTCTAAGGTGACTCTTAGCAGAGTCGCACACTATTCTTTCAAGTAATTAAAAAGCAATACAGGTCAATGAAATTGGCTTATAGTTGGAAGCAACACTAGGATCGTCCTTCTTAAATATTGGGGTAACTACTGTAGTTTGCCAGTCTAAGGGAGAGCTCCATCCCTTAGGGATTGTTTAAAAATACGAAACAAGAGCTGCACCAAGAAATCTGCGAGCTTGACAAATACCACAGCTGGCAGATTATCAGATCCAGTAGTGCCTTGAAGGTTTAGGCTTTTGATAGCATTTATAACCCCACTTCTGGTAAGTGGAACATCCAATAATTCGGCACCAATCTGATTTAGTTCCACACCGTTATTGTTGTGAATATGGCTCCAAAGCGGGCATTGAAAGTTCTGCTCTAGCGTTAGAATCAGTGATTAGTGTGTCACTGTCCTGGGAACGTAATGGTGGGATCACCTTGTGTGAATTTAAATGCCACTGAACATATCTATGCAAACTGGTCACATCTTTTGCTGTTGCTACCTTTAATTCACAAGCTTTAATTCCATTACTAATTACCTCTGTGTAGTGCGCCGAGGAGGTTTTGTACGCATCCAATGAAGCTTTAAATTAATGCAGGCGTCGTAAATCCTAGCTTCGTAAGAGTTACACCTAAAACCACTGTTTTTGGCAGAGACCCTCATTGGAACACAAAAAGCTAAGATATTTTCTAGGATATTCTTAAACTCAACCCACATTGCGTTTACACTGTCACAGTATGAAAACCTTGACTCCCACCAGACTTCCTCCTGAAGTTAACCCGCCATATCAAAGTTAGCCCCAGGATAATACATTTTCTTAATTACAACGATTGTTATGGGGAAAATATTGCCCAAAACTCATATACGATATCGTTTCACTAAAATTTACATCACTAGCTCTGTTAAGTCATTATTAAAAAGTAAACAGACTTACGTTCCTAATCTTTTGCAACCAAATCAGTTTTTTCATAGACAAATCATCGTATAAAACAAATATTTCCTCTGCTATGAAGTGACCCCATGCTAGCAGTTTAAAATGCGTAATTATATAGCCGTGCTAATTTAACACAGGCTGTAAACTAGCAGTTTAAAATATGTCATAATATAGCCTCGGCAATTCAACACAGACTGTAAACTAGCAGTTTAAGATGTGTAATAATAAGGTCTTCGTAACTTAACACACACTGTAACCTAGCAGTTTAAAATTGGTAATAATTAGCCTTTGTAATTTAACACAGCCTGTAAACTAGCAGTTTAAAATATGTAATAATGTAGTCTTGATAAGTTAGCACAGACTGCAAACTATGTAGTAAAATTTGTTAGTAAGTTTATTTAAGTTATAATTTGCATGAAACTCAACACTGATTTTATATGCCAGTCATATACCAGTCACACATTTCCTTTAACATTTACAGTCATAGGTAAAAGCAATATCCATTTACTTTTTTAAAAATATTTAAATTATTACCTTTAAAACTGGTTTAAAACAAATCAAGTATAAAATTCATAGTAAAGGTAAAATATACGTATATATAGTTTGTTCCACATTATGTTTTCATAAAACTGACTGTATGATTCCACGTTTCCTTGCACTATGATTTCAAAAACAAGTGAATATCACACTGGTAGAGTCTACACAGTTACTGTTACACTGTTACAGTCTACGAGTGGGATACTCACATGTTTTTTGCACTCGTAGCGGCAGAAAACGTGGCGTCATACAGTCAGTTTTCTGCAAACATAATGTGGAACAAACTATACATATATATATATATTAAAAATAGATATTTGCAAAGATTAGCAAAGTGTTATGACCAGTCCAAAATTCAGTATGAAATATAACACAACCATTGTGATGTATTCAATTTAAAAAATGAAGTTTCGTTTATTAAAATCAATAGTCAAATAAATAACATTTGTGTGATGGCTTTTAAATTTCATTTACTCAAGACCCATTTCTTTATCTCTTTTTTCATTGCGTAGGAGCTGCAAAGATCTCTTAGGTTTCTTTGGCTTTAAAGAGAATAAATCCTACTAAAATTGCACAAAAAAACACACAATGGTCGCAAAACGTTTCGGGTTTCACTTCATCCCGTTGTCAAGTGCTTTAAAAACTGAGGAAAAGAATTCACATGTCAAAGTCAAGGAACGCTAGAATTAAAAAAGTTAAAAAAGTAATATTTAATAATAAATATTAAATCCTTTAAATCCTCGTTTGGGTTTCTGCGAAGATAGGTTTCTTGGGAGTTCATTAACCTTTTCGGTCTCACATTATTCCTGACGAATTTTTAAATACGGTAGTGGTGTTGGTCACGGGATTCGAATTGGCATTTATGCTGACTATAAGGCTGTTGCTGCTTTATTTGCTCGGGGTCCCCACACCCCCCCTAAGAAAGCTTGCGGTGAGCGTGGTGAGTTACTTTTTGGCCCATCTAGTTTATGTCTTTTATAGGACGCCTTAAAGGATTACAAGTGTTATGTTGTCCCAGAAAAAATGTTGTTTAAATACCACTACGGGTATCACATATTGGTTGATTTCTCTTTCCATATGATTTTTTTCCATGATGGTACTTTCACCCAATTTTGTGTTGCCCGTTCATTCCTTTCAGTATCATTCTTTGACTCGTTACTGTAATAATTCTTAGTCAGAATATTGTATTCCCTAATTTGTTGACATGTTTGAATTCCATTTAATTTATAGGAGTCCTTAGAAGTATTTTCATAAATAGCACAAGCTTATCTCAAATGCGGCATTATCTAAGCATCAAAAAGAGTAAGTTTTTCCTTTGACCTAATAAGGTTTCTAACACAATATGAATCAGGAATAACCTGTCTAATTTTAACAATCAAATTTTCAATGTATTTGTAAATCCGACAGCCTACTCTGAATGTGGATGAGGTATAGTCAATGCGTGTGCAATTTAAACTAACCTATTATAGTGGATACTTTATTGTGTAGTTTTTAATAAACCAGTAAACACATGTTAGATTATGGTATACTCGAACGGTTAAGTGCAATATCTTCATCATACAGAAAGCACTGAGAGAAACATTTTCATCATTAATAATAATTCCACAAGTAATTTCAATGAAAAATCAGATTCAAAGAAAAAATATTTTTCATATGATGGTTAATAAGGCAGCTTGAGACACAGACAGAGGCTAAAAATACACGGAGTTAAAATTGGGCGAGGTAATGCATAATTTCAACTACTGCCTTGCAAATAAATTCAGATAATGAATAATGTGTACTTGACTATTACGTTTTAATGTTGGCCTTTTGTGTTTGCATTTAGGGAGCATTTACTCAAACTGGGTTATCTGTCCCACGATGATGAGAAGTACAATTTAGCTGGAGATATCCAAGGAGAACACCCTTGATCTAGCTACAATCGTTTAATGTTGGTCTTGTCTGTATTAAACTATTGTAGATACACTCCTCTGTACAACTAAGGAACCAACGCCAATGTTATATCTAATTGTTCAAAAAAAATTTTTCATAAGAACATAAAAAATAGTTTAACATCACCGACACTATGAATAATCATCAACTCCATAATCCAAATATTAATGCATTTGTGGATAGGAGAACTAAGTGGCCCATTAACCAAACTAAGTGTTAACATAAGACTACTAGTTCACTTTATTAAGATGGCCTTTGAAAACTTATGTCGTAGGGGAATGACGAAGCTCTCCTGCAAACTGGTGAGACATTTACTTTACTGAGTTTCCCCAGCATCAGTTTATTGGGTCAACTAATTTTTCGTGAGGCAAAACGAAATCAGTAGCCATATCCTAACACAGAACAACTAACGTATTATATTGCTAACACTTCGTACGACAGCTCTCCTACCTACATCATTGACATGGAGCATCCGACGAGAGTAAAGCTTGGACATACCAGAAAGCATCGTGCAATGACTGTGATAGTGAAAATCCCTCAACCTGTATTGGCCAGGGTAATATATTTCATAACTCGTCAGTCAGCCTCAGCGAAAAAAACAGAAAAACTTGCCATTATTTACGCACGAATATGTTCGCTAAAGCTTGGGATTGTGTCATTTCGTATCAACACAAACCAAACCAGTTCGCAATATGGTGGCTGTTGCTAAATCACTGATGCAACAGTACAACAAGACTTGCAATGTAAAACTCATTTTACTTTTTAGTGTCCTCAAACGTCTTTTAAATCTTACGTAGGTTGTATAAGTGTTAGAAATAATGTAGTAATTATCAAAATGCAGTTCAATACTGTTCAATTGTGTGTTGTGATTGAAACCGAACTACAATTTTTGTAATCAACAATGCAAAATTATTCCTCAGCCGAACCAAACAGGCGAACCACAACTCAGAAAAAACAAACCACTAACTCAGCAGAATTGCAGACACAAATAATAAACACTAATGCTGACTCTTAGAAACAAATTGTCTGAAACCTTAGCTTATCTTGCTGCTTACAAACCTGACATCTTTGTGGTCAATGAAATCTGCTTTCTTCTTTACTCCCTAGTTCCCCAATTTCGTGGTTACATTTTAATTGCAAGAAACCATAAATTCGCTAATTTTATTTTGGAGGTACGGGCGTATTTCTTAAATCTAAAATTATTGCATACAAGACTACCCTCTACAATGATCCCCAGAGTTCCTCTTGCACCCAAATCAAAACTCATCTAATGTTTATTTATTTTGTATCGTTTATCATCCACCCCATTCACTTCCAGAAAACAATTGAAAGTTGCTCTCACTAATCATGGAAATAAAGCTGAAAAACAAAAACGTAATTTTACTCGGAGACTTCAACTTTCGATACATAAACACGTGAAAGCTTGCTGTCGAAACTGGGGTTACCTTGTTTTTGTAAACAACTCTGGAATTGGACTTGATACAACTTGTAAAATATCCCACATGGAAGGATTCATTGCTGGATTCAGTGTTATCTCGTAACCAGAAATCTTAAAATCCACACAACGTACTCGTAAATCGGCCAAAAGAAATGGCGTTTTGTTAATTACAACGTTTATTGCAGGAAAAATATTGCCCGAAACTCAGAAACAAGTTACATCACTTGTTCAGTTAATCCATCATTAAGCCGTAAACAGATTTGGCCAATCCTTTTCAAGCAAATCAGTTTTTTCGTGGACAAATCGTCGTATAAAACAAATATTTCCCCTGCTACGAATCCAAATGGTTCACAAATCCAACGAAAAATTTCTCAAGAAACTAAAGATATTATGGTCCAATCGTTCAGAAAACAAAACGTAAAATTCACGAAATACTTCATAAAACATTCTCACAGACATCAACATTTCAATTAAACAAGAAAATGCTAAATTTGAAAACAAACAGCTATAAAAGAGATAATAAGGCCTTTTTATAGCATGTAAAAAGCTGTTAAAAATAATGCTAGCACCGGATCACTTTTAGATGATCAGAATAAAATTACATGAAATCACAAACTTACAGTTGTAAACTTACAGTTTAGAATGTGTAATAAAGTAGTCTTCCTAACTTAACACATACTGTAAGCTAGCAGTTTAAAATGTGTAATAATATATTTCTTGGTAGTTTAAAACAGACTGTCAACTAGCCATTTAAAATGTGTAATAATATATATAGTCTTAGTAATTTAATACAGACTGTAAACTAGTTGTTTAAAAGGTTAAATAGTATGGCCTTGGTAATTTAACACAGACTGCAAACTATTAGTGGTGTAGTGGCATAAAAAGTGGAGGAGCTGTAGATGGCGATTGGCAAACCTGGCCAGGGGAAATCGGTGGGGGGGGGGGGGAGGGTTAAGGCTCCCAAATTCTTAAATAGCATTGCTTAATTTTTACATAGCGATCGGCGATGCAGCCACAAATTTATACGAGAAAAAAAGTATAATTTCTTATCATTACAATTCGTTTGCTGAACGTAACAGTACTGTTTTAAACGAAAATTTCCTACTGATTATTGTTCAGGTATCAACTGAATGTGTCCATTATTATTATTAATAAACTTTTTCGCAGCAATTAATTGAAAACGTAATGTAACAAGCGGTGGCAGCAAAGGCGACATGTGGAAGAATGGAACCCAGTCAACCTGTGCGGCGAACGGGTGGTTTGATTATTATGTGGGAAGAGGCGATGGCCTGGCGCGTCGACACGCACATCTTTGACTGATGACTACAGTCCGCTCCGCTCCTCGACGACTACACCACAGCAAACTATGTAGCAACATTTTCTGGAAAGTTTATTTAATTATAAATTGCGTGAAACTCAATATTGAGCTTATATGCCAGTCAACACACACCATTGCATTTCTTTTAACATTTACAGTCATAGGTAAAAACAATATCCATTTACATTTAAAAAATTTTTAATTTATTACTTATAAAATTAGGTTAAAACACGTCAAGTACAGAATTTACAGGAAGGATAAGATATACAGTAGGTCTCAGATGTCCCGTACCAGGTGAAATGCATTCTTAAGACTTGGATATTGGTTGCTGATAATAGCATGTGCGTATATGAAGTCACATATGGCGAATCCAATGATGCTATCTAAAATGACCTTGGAGGTCGTCTTCAAGATCATCCAATTTGTATTTCCTAATCTACGCAAGATAGGGGCGTAAAATAAATTAGGAAGTTGTGGGGGATCGTGTTACTATAGTACAACACAGGAAAAAGAACAAAAATCATATGCGAAACAAGGAAGATATTGGTGAAAGAAGTTGGGTGGTGTAGAGAAGCCATCCATGGGGCAGCAGGAAATACAGAAATAGCTGAACCATCAAAGGAATCAGTAACAAAGGTAACATTCTTGCCTGGTTTTGGTAATACTGTAAGCAAAATAAACACCAGTGGTGGATTTAAGGCAAAAGGGACAGATAGGAAAGCCCTGAACGGCCTCGTTTAGTCCCAGAAAGTATCATGGCTTTTTTTTTTTTTTTACTATTTACCTCTTGCGCTTAACCTGCACATTCGTAATTTTCACCCCAGAACCCCCAGATATAGCACCAGAGGGGATCATTTAAACAATTTTGAGCGTTTATTTTACTGATAAGGCCCTTTTAGGTAGAAGGTCTCCCTGCCCCACTCGTTAAATGCTCCATGATGAATGCATGCAACTGATGTGAAAATTAAGCTGATGTCAAGACACATTAACTTAGTACACTCTGTGTGGGGAAACAGGGCAGACAGTGTCTTACTAACGTTTACGTACTCAACAGTAATCTATAGGTTAACTCTGTGTAAGTGAGGAGTAAGGGCAGTAAGAAACAGATATGCCAACAAAATCCATTCCCCCACACCGACTTAACACCCTAATTTCAAAATTACAAGTCCCAAATCCGACTTAGTATCAGTCAGTTAAACCACGACGTTCAGTGACAACGTGTTAATCCAGCCGGAATCGATC
>JAHWFP010155705.1:0-16461 GCA_023313725.1 Lithobius niger
ATGTCGTCTGCTACGCTCCAGAGTATGAATCTAGACGTTTTTAAAAAACGACAATTTTAAACATAAAATTAGTTTTTACTATCCTAAAATACTCACCTTTATTTTAGCTTATCGTGAGATACATGCTCATTCAATGCCCACAGTTTAACCGAGTTTCGTGCTACCCACAGTCTGCCCCCAGGCACTATCGTGTGAGCGATCCCAGCGCTATTCGGCTGTTCGTCACTTTTTTCGTCGCCCAAGTGTCTGGGGCGGCTCGAGCGGGGCCGGCGGGCGGGTAAGCCTAAAGGTGAGTATTTTAGGATAGTAAAAACTAATTTTATGTTTAAAATTGTCGTTTTCACTTTATCCGAAAATCCTCACCTTTATTTTAGCTGACTTCGTCCAAAAGGAGGCGGGTCGAGCCGTACCCTACCGCGGTAGCACGAAACCGTCCAGAACGACGCCAAGGTTCAACCCTCCCAAAATTCCAAACAGAGTACTGACCTTATCCTCACTACTTGCCTGGTGGCGTGCCCCCTGGAACCGTTGATCCTGCCAGGACATGGGGTCCCTGGTTTCTCAGGCCTGAGGTGTCCCCGAGTTCTCTGTAATAATGGCTGATAAACACTGACTTGTGTTTCCATGTGCAGGCGGCCGTTATCTCATGGATCGGGATGCCTGCAGCGAAAGCCCACGAAGCCGCTAAAGCTCGAAGTTCGTGTGCTCTAATGTGGTCCGGGATGTCTACGCAGTCTTCAGAGGATGCGTAGGCCCTTCTAATTGTGGCGCAAATCCATTGCGCGATTTTCGCCGGGGAGAGTCTGGCTGCACTAGATGCCCGCTGTGACGCTGGGTCAATCGGTAAGAACAGGGGAATGGCCTCGGCGTCGCCATCCTATTCTGGGACGGAAGAGGCATGGAGGCAAATCTTCAGAGCCCGGATAGGACATTGAGTTCTTTCCAGGTCTTCGTTCCCCACAACCGGTCCCAGCGCTTTGATGACCACTGGCCTCATAAGTTCATCCGGTTTCTGGGTTTTCGCCCTGAATTTAGGATTGTACAGAAGCGTGACCGTGGTCCAGTCCTTGGCGAACCGCAGGTACCGCTTGTTCCTGGCGAATGCGCATAGTTCGCTCTGCCTCGCAGCTGTGGCCATCGCCACTAAGAAAATGGTCTTCTGGGTCAGGTGAAGAAGAGACGCATTCCGAAGCGGCTCATACGGGGGACCTGAAAGGTGTGCCAACACCAGAGGGAGATTCCATTCCGGGAACAGTTTCCTGATACGAGGTCGAAGGGCTCCCAGGGATTGCATGAGACGAGTGAGGACGTGGTGTGACGTGATTTCCTGTCTGCCATAAAATGCCAGCACCGAGTTAATCGCTGAACAATAACCCTTAATGGCTGCAACCGAAAGTCCCTTGTCGAATAGGCCGACAAAGAATTCCGTGATGTCAGTGACCACCGGGTCACAGGGGTCCAAGTCCCTTTCCTTACACCATTCAAACCACCGTTTCCACTTAGCCTCATACACCTTGATTGTGGATTGGCGGTGACAGAGCACTAGTTTCTCAATGACGCCGGAGGAAAAACCAGTATCCTCCAGTTTCCCCTTCACAGTCTCCAGGCGTGAAGACGAAGCATCCCGGGGTTGGGGTGAAGGGTTCTTCCGTTGTGCTGTGATATGATGTCGTCTCTTAGTGGCAGCTCGATGGGGTCCTCCTTTGACAGCTGTAGGAGGTCCACATACCACGCTGCTGCTGGCCAGAGCGGTGCAATGAGTATGAACTGTCCCCCTGCATGGCGAACTTTGTTCAGTACTCTTTGCAGCAGAGCGAACGGGGGAAACATGTATGCCGATATCCTGTCCCACGACATGCACAGTGCATCCGATGCCCACGCTCGTTGATCCGGAAACGGGGAGACGAATTGGTCCAATTGCGTGTTCTGGAACGTGGCAAACAGGTCCACCACCAGTTTCCCCCACCGCTGGAAGATTGCCTGGCAGACACTCTGGTTCAGTCTCCATTCCGCTGGGGCCGTCGGAAGTCGTCTGGACAACTGGTCTGCCAAGACATTCAGCTTCCCCGGGATGTGTCTTGGGCGAAGAGTGATGTCGAATTCTTGACAGAGCACAAAAATCGCCGACACTTCTTCGTGGAGGGATCGCGAGTGCGTTCCCCCTCCCCTCCGCATGTAGGCCACTGCCGTGGTGTTGTCCGTCATCACCCCGACATGGGTTCCCTGAAGAATGCTCGCCCACTCGTCCAAGGCCTTGCGGACGGCCCTCAATTCCAAGTTGTTGATGTGAAGTTCTGCTTCCCGAGGCGACCATCTTCCAGCCAGCTGCAGATCCCCCATGTGGGCTCCCCAACCCAGGAGGGACGCATCCGTGAAGAGGGTGTGATGAGGAGCCGGCGCGTGTACCGGGACACCTGTCCTCAGGTTGTCTGGTACAGTCCACCAGACCAGATCCTGCCGTGGTAGGTTCAGGAGGTCGAGCTCGTCTTCCCAGGACGTCCTCTCTATCCAGTTGTCCTTTCTGAACCAGTGGAGGCTCCTGGCTCTCCACGCACCCATTGGGACTAGATCCGCCATTGAGTCGATCTTGCCAATTAGGCGGCTGAGGGATCTTGCCGTAGTTGAGTCCGCCTGAAGGATATCCTGGATTGAAGCCTGGAGGTCCCCAATCCTGTCCTCCGATGGTCTGACCGTGAAGTCCATCATCCGGAACGCCGCCCCTAAGAACTGGAATTCCGTCGCTGGGGCCCTTCTGGACTTCTTCTCGTTGACTCCGAGAACCAGATCGCTGAACAACTGGCTGACAGTGTCCGTGTGCTCCTGTAGGATCCTGCTGCATTTGTTGCGGAGCAGCCAGTCGTCTAAATATCCGTGAGATTTCACTTCCCGCTGGTGGAGAAATCCCAAAACCGGCTTGAGGATTGATGTGAAAACATGTGGGGCAGTGCAAAGGCCAAAGGGGAGGACCGTGAACTGGAATGACCTGCCGTGCACCGCAAACCGGAAGAATTTGAATGCCGAAGGGTGGAGGGGGACATGGAGGTACGCGTCCTCCAGGTCCAATGACGTGGTAAACTCCCCTTCCTGCAGCGATTCCCGAATCGACGAGAGCGTCTCCATCTTGAAGTGCTCCTGCGCAATGTGTTTGTTGAGGAGCCTGAGATTGAAGATGACTCTTCTTCCTCCGCCTTTCTTCCCGATCACCCGAGCTGGGCTGTAGAACCCCGGCGATCCTTCTGGTGTCGGCTGAATTGCCCCTTTTGCGAGGAGAGTTTGCACCTCTTCTTCCAATAGCGGGTCTACGACGTTTAGGAGCCAACTTGGAACCACCTTCGATAGTCTTGGTACTGAAAGAAATGGTGGTCTGTATCCTTCTCTGATGACGGAGAGAACGAATGGATCGCTCGTAACAGATTCCCACATAGGATAGTGGAATCTTAGCCTGCCTCCCACCCGTCGGTGAAGGAGAGCAAGCTGGTGCCTCGATATGTCATAGTTGTCCACCCCGACTTCTTGAGCCTCTTCCTTTGCTTTGGGGTCCGGCCGACGATTTGGTTTGGTCCTGAACCTTAAAATGCCCGCTGCCTCTGCCCCTGTTACCCAGGTGGGAGGAGCCCCTCTGTTTCCTGGGGCCCGACGTCGGTTGGGGGTCACGAAAGGGCTCCTGGTTGGAGTTCTTGTAAGGAAACCGACCCTTGTACTTCTGAGGGTGATCCTTCTTAGGAGGGGGTTTCACCTTTCCTCTCAGGTCCGGGGCGATCGAGAGGAGTTCCCCATTGAACAACCTGTCGGACTTATGAAATGGTAAAAGCCTAAGCTTGCCGGCTGTTTCCTTCAGAATCGATGGCGCTCCACTGAGGTAAGCATCCCGTCTTCGCAGGACTGAGTTCGCTGTTGATCGCACTCCCCAGTCGATGGTTTCCTTCTGAAAGGAGATCGCCTGCTTCAGAAGGTCTGCGCAGTCCCGGACGATCCCTTGATCCTGGCTGTCGACCGGGGTCCTGATAAAGGACTGTAGTGCCGCCAACGCCGCTGAGGCCACCAGCTCGGCATGAGATGCTGCCCGAACCCCTATGCATAATAGCCGTTCCTTCGCTTCGAACTGCTTGAGCGGAACACGAATCACCGCCGGCTTCGGGAGGCAGGAGTCGTACTCCATGGATGCGTACTCGTGAAGATATTCAGCCTCCTTGAAGGTGTAGTAGTTCCTGGGTTTTGGTGCCGATGGGTTCAGCGGGCCAAAGTTTGAAGTGCCGAAAAAGAAATCCTGTTTGCTGGAGTCATGCCGTGGGAGTTCTTTACCAGTGACTATGGGTTTGCCCCCCTCTCTCAGAAGACCACCTGCGTCAAGGAGAGAGCGGTGAAGCATCACCGATTGCGGCAGAAGGCTAACAGGATGACGAATGTCCTCCATTTTGGCGAAAGATGCAGTGGGGGGCTCATCCGGGTTACCGGGCGAGAGATCTGGCCTCGACCGGCAGAATGACGAGGGAAGATAGAAATGGACTCGTCTCACAATGCTTTCAAACGCTTCCTTTTTTGACAGGTACGCCGCATCTTCGGTTACCAATCGATTAGAAGAAGACGACTCACTCGATTGGCTCCTTGAACGTTTCGACGACTGTCGTGGGCGAGTCTCCTCCGACCTTCTCCCCTCCCGCCTGTCGCCTGACCTGGATCTCCCCTCTGATCTACCCTTGGATGAAGGAACCGTAGGTGAGGTGCATCTCCTCCTTTTTGGTGAGCGGCTCCGAGACCGAGTTCGTGACCCGCAGCGGCCCTGTCTGGGATCTGACTTGTCCCGGTAGTCGTCCCCGGTTTTCGCTGAAGGCGAACCACTCTTTCGCTTCGAAGATTGGTCGCCACCAGTTGGCTGGTCCCCCACTCCTTGACTGATATGGGGCTGTTGTCCTGCCATGTTGTCCAGCCGTGACAGACGGCCGGCCCTCCAATTCCGGCCAGCCGCCAACTGTTGGTCCCTTGTCAACTGTCGATCTCTTGGTGACCGATGTCCCGTCGGTGATGCATGGTCCAATGGCGACTGATGGTCCCTTGACCACTGATGATCCCTTGGTGACTGGCGACCTCGTGGAGACCGACGTCTCCTTGGAGACTGAAGTCCTCTGGGAGACTGAAGTCCTCTGGGAGACTGCCGCCCTCTGGGAGACTGCCGCCCTCTGGGAGACTGCCGCCCTCTGGGAGACTGCCGCCCTCTGGGAGACTGCCGCCCTCTGGGAGACTGACGCCCTCTGGGAGACTGACGCCCTCCTGTAGACTGACGCCCTCCTGTAGACTGACGCCCTCCTGGAGACTGACGCCCTCCTGGAGACTGACGCCCTCCTGGAGACTGACGCCCTCCTGGAGACTGACGCCCCCCTGGAGACTGGTGCCCTCCTGGAGACTGACGGACCCCAGGCGACTGACACCCATCCGATGGTCGATGCCTCTTAGGTGACCGCCAAACTTCTGGCAACTGGCGTGCTCTTGGCGACTGCTGGTCCCCTGGTGACTGGTGTCCCATCTGTTCGAGGAGATGCGCCTTGTGTTTGCCAACGTCTCCCGACGAAGCTGGAAACCCTCTGGTATTCCTGAAGCCTGCTGCCTGGGATTCGCTGGCTGCAGCATAAGCCACTTTCCTAAGCGGTGCAAAAAAGTCATCTTCCAGTTGTGGAAAAGGTAGCGGTAGCAGACTTCCCCCAAAATCCACCAGTCCTGACAGAAAATCCGATGGGGTGACGTCGTCAAGCACCGGCGACACACGCGCCCTGTTCCCGGCCGCGCAGGCGGCAGCGATCGCGCCGCCGCCCGGGGCTGATGGCCGAAGGCGACTGGGGTCCTCCACGAGAAGCCGTTCCAATGGCGCAAGTCTTGCTTCAAACTTTTCTTCGATGTTGGCAGCAATTCGCGACTCCGATCCAGCAATGCGTTCAGTCATCCCTTCGAACATGGATTTCATCGTGGTCTGCATTTCTTTAATAGCATTTAACGTGCAAACCGATTGGGCGTCCGATCCGAGGACGACCGACGACGTGATAGACGGTATCGAAGCGGCCGAACCGCTGCCGCTGAATTTCCGATTCATCACTCTAGCGGGTAAGAAGTCGTCTTCTCTAGGCCTTCCCGCAATAATCTGTTGTCGAGGGAGCCAGATTTGCCCCCGTCTTCCATTATCTTTCGTCTGCGAGCTTCCGTCTGGTCCGACTTCCTCCAAGAACGGCGAAAACCCTTGATTTCGTCGGCCGTGTGCGAATGACAGATTTCACACGGATTCTCGGTAAAATCACAACCACGGCATCTTCTGCATTCAGGATGTCGATCTCCAGGGATGAGCCGATGTCTGCAAGTGCCGTAAAGCACTGGTTTACCCATCCTACGAAATAACGGCCTTGCACAAAGACACAAGTAAACTAATTGAGCAATCAAGAGGCACGTCCGTACGCGTGCCTGCCCACGAAAAAAGTGACGAACAGCCGAATAGCGCTGGGATCGCTCACACGATAGTGCCTGGGGGCAGACTGTGGGTAGCACGAAACTCGGTTAAACTCGGTGGGCATTGAATGAGCATGTATCTCACGATAAGCTAAAATAAAGGTGAGGATTTTCGGATAAAGTGAAAACAAATGATTAAAATTGCCCAATAAATTCCAGTTTTTTGCCAGCCCATACAATTCAATATAGGTACTTGAATGTACACTGTGTTCATTTATTTCTAAAATGTACTCCGAATTTAATTTATTTCCTCCAACAATTTTATAGTACAGTATGGAACTAAATTTTTCAAGGATAAATCAGGTATCGCAAATAAGTTATTAACAGGCAATTACAAATTTAAAAAAATGTTAAAATATGATGTCTGATTCAAGCTGTAAGTGACACATTTTGTCCCGCTAAATGACACTGGTGAGAAGAGACTGGTGCCACAATTGTTACAACTCAGTTATTTATCTTTGTTGTTGTGCATGATGTGTTACGGTTTTATTTATTTGTTTAAAGTTGTCTTTCAACTACGAAGTTAAGATTATGAGGCAAGAATAAATGGGAAAAGCCAAATTCCACCACTGGCGAACCTGGGGCCAATAACAATGGGGAGCAGGAAGAGGCGGAATATACGAGGCAACATCATTAACACCAGTTCCAACCAGATTGAGGACAGTGAGGGCGCGGGTACGAATGGAGATGAAAATCGGGAGGCGAATGAAGACGAAGATCTGCAACCAGAATAGGAAAGCAGAAGAGGAGGGGTGGAAAACGACACACACTTTGATATTCAAAGACAACCCAATGCCGCCCGGGTAGTCTAGTGGGTTCCAAAGGGGAAGGGGGGGGGGGCATTGTGGAAGACTAATCATTGGATTTGTGTTAGGGTTAAGGAGCACTGGAAAGCCACCCTGGAAGAAGACAAAAGGAATGCTGTGGCCGTACACTGCAAAAAATCTGAATACCAGATTGACTGGGAGCAGACTAAAATCATGCTCAAGTCGGATTCCAGCAACAGGGGGCGCATATTCGCGCCTAAGAGTCGATGGCCATTCAGCAGTTGTGTAGAGGCACGTTAGTAACAGTAAATGTCAGTAAATGATTAGTAACTTGGTGACACCCCAATTCAAAACCAGACTGGAAGGAAGCCCTCACCACCAACTACAGAGGAGGAAACATTAAGAATCACTGGATATGAGCAGTGCGAACACTAGCCTGGAATGCTGACTCAAGGCCTACTGTGATGTGAGGGGGGAGTTTTGAATGTTGGAAGATCGTTGGGTTTGGAAAGAATGTGAGTGTGGATTTGGAATGAATGAGTGTGTGGGTGCCAGTGGCTTAACTACCCGAAGAAGACAACCAGTAAATGTTGTTGAAAAATTGCTGGTTTTCAGATGGAAACCTTTGACTTTTCGTTCAGTATTATTGAACAGCGAGTATTTGTTTAAAAATTAAAAATACGTGTTTCAGCATAAAATTTCACATTGATCAACAAGGAAACCAGAAGCACAAATTTCTGTTGTGGACATTGAGGAGTAATTGACGAGTATTCCAGGAGTTAACAGGACATACCTTCTCACTATTCTGCCGTACTTAGCCAAAGCCGCGCTTAGCCAAGGACCTTAACTACGAAATTCAAATTTTTTTAGTTAAGCACATGAAAGGTCTGTACTCATCGTCAGTTACATCCCAGTGTGTTTAAAATACCTTAACTACATTCCTTCACCGTAAAACACTTACTAACATGTCTTATCTGCACAATCAAGGACCAACATTCGGCCCCAAAAACGAGGTTCCACTATAACAACGCTAACAAACTGTTACAGTGCCTCTTTTAAGGCTCTTCAAGAATCGATGCAAGCAAGTGATTGTCTAGTGTTCGATTAAAAAAAAAAACCACATGAAACTAACGTTTAACGCCTAATTGGCTAGAACAAAGCCTAGCGTAACACAGGCAAACCAGTCTTGAGACAGTTGCTTTTATTACTTTACTGCGCGACGTTGCAGAGTCCATTTTTTGTATGATTTCCATGCGCAAGATAGTTTTGCTATATACATAACCCACCTAAACGTTGCTATAATGATTGGGATGCATGGCAATGGTCAGAGGATTTAAGGCACAAGGTTCTTCATACTGATGGGGATTTGGAGCAGTATGAAAAACTGACAAGCAATAATTTAAGGAAGATGGAGAATTTTTATTTAAAATATTTTAGGCCATTAAAAAAAAGAAAAGTTGGTTCTCAGACCCTCCCGCACCGATTTTTTGACGGGAAATAAAAAACGATGCGGCAAAAATAGCAGTTACAGAACAAAAATAGCCCTTAATGACAAACTGAAATATAAAATTACTATCAAATGGCCTCTATTTCCTCCATATCCGCTCAATTTCACAAAGAAGACACTCACACTGTCTTGCTAATTTTCAACAGTACCCCTACTGTCTTCATAAGGCCCTCCAAAGTTCATATTAGGTCTCTGGTTACATTCTTGCTTGTTGTCAGTTGCCTGGATTTGAATTTGACAGTTATTGCCTCCAGTATTTGCAAGTCATGGCATGGATATGGAGGAAATAGGTCATTTGACAGTTAATTCTGAGTTTCACAGTACAGTGAAACCTCTTTATAATGACGTCCAAGGGTCCTTGAAAAGTAAAATGTTATAGCAGGTTTATTGTTATAAACGATCACTTTTGCATGCATTGCTGCTGAAAGGGCCTCGAAAATGGCATTGTTATAACAGGTTTATTGTTGTAAGAGGTATTGTTATACCGAGGTTTGACTGTAGTTCTATTAAATGTTTTCATAAAATTACCATTCTTGTCATTAAATAATTGTGTGGACACATACTACGAAGCATTACGAGGCAGTATTTTTATTTTATCCAAACTAAAAAATAATTCCCCAAAATGTACGGCAAAATACGGGCGAAAAATAAAAAATAAGTTTCGCCCACCCGCACGGATTTCTTTAGAAAAATGCCCGAGAACCAACTTTCTTTTTTTGAGGCATAAATCAACTTTTAAACAACTGCTGGAACATATATATGCAGAACTTACCTCCACAAGCTTGTTGGCATGTTCGGTGAACACCTGGGCGTACTCTTCAACTTCCTTCTCGTTGCCGGCTTTGGCCGCTTCTATTAGGACAAGCAGAGGAACGTTGGTCTCCAAGAAGGAATCTGAGACGTGGTCCACCACAGCCTTGCGCAGTTGGCGGCGCAAGTCGCGGGTTTTGCGGCACATATGCTCTATAGCCTTGTCCAGCGACTCCGTCGGTTCCTTCTTGCCGGCCTAAGAAAAATTAGAAACAGGGCAAAATTAAAGTTTTTAAAGGAAAGCAGGAGTAACTTTGCTATTAACAGAAAAAAAAAACTGTTAATTATTAAACGGCTGTGGCTAAAAGTTCTGAAAGATTTTTTATTTTTACAGAAGTCCTATCGATTACCTATAAACTGAAATAGCACAGCAAAGGTTTGGCTAAAGCATAAAAATTACAGCTACGAGATATTTCATAACCTAAACGAAAAGTACAGCGAAAAGTACAGCGAAAAGTACATGCTGACGAAGACAGCATGCGTATGATCATTCAGAAAAAATTATGTGAGGTCAAGGATAACTTGCGTCTAAGACGCTCATTTCCCTCATCAGTCAGACATTATGTCTGGAAAGAGCAGTGGTGTAGTAGTAAAAAGAAAGTGGAGGAGCCGTAGTGGTGGATGAACATGGCCCAGAGGAAAGGGGATGTGGGGCTCCCAAGTAGCAATGCTCAATTTTTGCGATAACTTAACACTTTTTTCTAGGAAGTTAGACCCCCTCGTCCCAATTAGTAACACCAGTGTAACACTAGGCATAGCCCTCACCTGAAAATATGTAAAATTTTCTTACCCCCGCCCCCACCAATTATATCCATTTTTTTTTAAAGAATTCGTTTTTACAAGCTGTCCTTAGTACCTAGACGGCGAAATGACCAGAATTTTGAAAAAAAAAAGTAATTTCATCGAACGTCTAGTTGGATTTGTTTGGTGGACTGGCTCATCCGCACGTATTTCTGGTTGATTACAGCTTACAGCAATATATGCTCCCTTCGTTGATTACAGTAAGCAATAATGTGTAACAACACCGACTCTTAGAGAGCGCGTCCTCATGTATTGTTGAAGACTGACAGTGGCTCCAACAACACCACTGACATTTCGGCGCTGAAAAAAAATACGAACGTGTCTCTGTTGAGAATAAATGGCAGAGGTAGGCCCACTAGAAAAAAAAGTGAAGGAGCGGCGCCTCCTCACGAAAAAAAGTGGGCACGCCGCTCCCGTGCGCTCCTGCACGGCTACACCACTGGGCAAGAGAACTCGACACTAGGTAGTTGGCGTTTACACAAAGTTGAAATTACACTTAATTACTTAAGGCCTAAAAGGAAAATGGCATACCGAAGCACATGTTCAGTTAACGTATTAAATGCAGAAAAAAGGTAAACAAATAATACACAAAAAAAAAAGGGCAGCTCAATCCAACGTTGGATTAACACCATCAAAACGCTTGGTATTGTTCAGGACAAAGTAACTGTATGTCACTTAAACATACTGTGGTTAAGTACCCACTTTTAGAAGAGGTTTTAATAAACGAATGTGGAATAGTGACTCGGATTAAATTGCGTGGACATATACAATCGTGGAGAAAATAAAAAGGTGTTGACCGGATCACTTTTACAACATGATGGCCTAATAATTAGCTTGTAAACACACACAAAAGACAAACATTATAAATTATGTAATCTGGAACAATTTTATCTTGAAGCAGCAATGTTTTCATGGAAGCTACCATGTTGTCGCTGTAGTGTTACGCCACTGCTAATTCCTAAAACCTTCAGGATTTGCTATGCTACTAGGACCGTAGTCCCAGTAGCAAACTACAACTTGACTCGCTTGCAAAGGAAAAAAATAAACTGAGACTTACATTAGCCATGTATTCCGAGAGCAAGTCCTGCAATGCCTGTCGTACGGCATTACATTCGGCCACAATGCGCTCACGGCGCTCGTCCCGGGTGCACGACGAGTCAGCCATGAGGGCAGCGCCGAAAAAAAAAAAAAAAAAAAAATCCTCCAGGGACGGACGTGAACGTACTTCATTGTACGTGAGGGGGTCCATAATAATTCTTTCCTATTAAAATAAACGGACGAAAAAATTTCAAATTAAAAAAAAAAACTGCAACAAAAAACCTTAAAACTAGGGATCAACCGAGTTCGGATAGATCCGGATATGGGGCCGGCTCAGTATCCGGCAAGATCTGGTTCCGGTAATTATTTTAAACCGGATCCTACACAAATAATAAACTTCCTATTATACTTTGCTTCTTAATAAAATCTTAGTAAAATAACTAAGCAGTCTACGAGTATAAAAAATTGGCGCAAAAAGAATTATATTGTAAATTATTACACAAAAATATGAACGAGAAAATACGAAACGAAGATGCCAAAAAAGTCGATCTGGGAGCACAAATCAAGCGCTATTGACCAGTTAAGTTGTACCGAAAGTTGGCTCATTCACCGCAAAAGAATCATAATTAAAAAAAAGGTATTTCCACAAAGACAGCTTGAATTCATTAGACTTTTTTTTATTATCTCCTATAAAACTTACCTTGCCTAACCGCAAAAAAACATCAACCATCGTTAGAGTAGGTGTAACTGGCATGTTTTCCCTATCAGACGTGGTGAGTGAGTTAAGCCTAACGCACGAAGCTGCAAACGTTAAAATTTACACCTTTGAACTTTTTAAATTTATGGACAAAGATCCGATTATTTACTTCACTGGGTATATGTTGTGTGCCTTTGAAGTATACAAAATTCATTTTGTTGGTGAAAATGATAATCTGGTCCCGTAATTCGTTTTTAGACTTAGTGAACATTGCCTTGTCCCGGCACAGCAGCAAGACCAAGCAAGCCCATTTGGAGGAGGTAGTAATTAGCCAACTCCAAGAGCTGACATGTCTAACTGATAACACTCATATTTAATTCTGCACATATTACAAAAAATATTACATTTTCAGTTGTAATATTTTATATGGCTTCACTTGTATGTCAGGTTAGGCTCTGGTAGCCAACTCAAAAACCAGACATGATTAACTGGTAACCTTGTTTAAATCTTTAAATGTTTGTTTAGTGTCTTTTTCTATTTTTATGCCACCATAAGTTATTATTTTATTTTATTTTATTTTTAATTAAACAAAATTATAAAATATTTTGGAGAATAAAAAAAGATTAATTTTTTTAAACAGGCATGAATAACTGATAACCATGTTTAAATCTTTAAATATTTATTTAGTGTTTATTTTATTTTTATTTCTGCTGTATGTTATTATTTTATTTTATTTTATTTATAATTAAAACAAAATTCTAAAATACTTTGGAGAATAAAAAAGATTATCATTTTTTAAACCAGGCATGAGTAGCTTTTTAAGTTAATTTATTTGGTATTATTTAGAAATTAAACAATTTAAAAATTAAATAAATATATATCCTGTACTGGTTTCACAAATGTTGCAAAATTCTGCAAATTAATTTTCGAAATGAAGCAGTAGGCTAATAAATGAGACATCCTTAAAATAGAAAAATATTTTTTGATTGATTAACCTATTAGTGCTTTGTTTGATTGTTTCCAAAACGTCCGAACATTGTCAAACCAGTAGAGTACTGTAGCCTATGGGCACTTGTACTGTACTGTTTAATAGCACACAACTTCCAAATGTTTAATATAAAAGTAATGTAAAACAAAACGAAAATTAACACCTTAGCTGGAACTTATAAGGAGAAAATATAAACAATTTTATTTCTTCATTTTTGGGTGAATTACTGGAACCTAGATCCGGATCCGATCCGGCGCTAGCATCAAATTATCCGGAACCGATCCGGATCCAGTAAAATGCTATCCGGTCGATCCCTACTTAAAACCTAGGCTACGTCATCACAAATCACAAATAAGTAATCCACACTTACGTCAAAGTCATCCAGAGCAGCCGCAAGCTCTCCTGGGCCATCATACGGTTGGATAACTGCAGCAGTTCCAGATGCTTTGCCCTGGGCAACGTCTGAGATGGTGTTCACGGCTTCGCACACCTGCTTGTACACATAGTCGCGGTTGGCCTTCGCAGCTGCTAGTTCCGGATGTCGTACATACGCCTGAAGTAGAACACAACTATTTTCATATAGAAAACTTAACTATTCATACTTCAATTAAAATTATTTAAACTTTCACTGCTGTTGATCGGATATTATAGACAAATGTGTGTTACGAACATGACTGCGATAATTAGCACATTGCTCGCACACTTGTACTACTCAAGTGAGTTAACATTAACAACTACATGTTTGTTCATGCTGTTCAGGGGCCTCTGCGGCGACCCCTCACAACGTTCACAACATGCCTGCCATCATGCATCTGCGATAAAGTTATAAAATGACTGAGACTCTGTGCTGAAATGGAGATCACTAAGAAACTACCAAATACAACAAGGATGAAATATACAAGGAATAGGTTCATACTATCCAGGAAATAGGCATAGAGCTTGAAACAATCTGACAAATATACATCACTGACCAACTGAAGTAGTCATTGAAACGAAAATGTCAGACGAGTGTACTCTATTTGAAACTTATGTAACTACATTACATCTAACAAACAAAACTTGCTTGGTTTACGGGCGAGGTTGCAAGTTCCAGGCCACCAGGCATTTATTTTATTTTTACTTTAACTGACCACATTTCTTTGATATTTGAGCTCAAAGCTTGAAGAATAAGTAGTCAGCAAAAAAAAAATATTTTGCAAATATGTTACGTTTTCTTCGTTTTTTGCTAAATAACTTCCTAGTGGTTTGAGCTAGAGGCTTTAAATTTGCACCATTGAAAAGCTCATTTTGAATCAAGTTTTTAAGTGGTTGGACAAAGAAGATTCGGATAAAAATGTTTGACCGGCAATAATTTAAGGCACCTGTACGCGCCTGTAAACTAAATGTTAACCTAGCATTGACTTATACATGTAAATTCGTGTAAGGTTGCCAAGTATGTGAAGCAAATACTCGCATATATGAACTGGATCAACGAGATATTTTAGAAGGAAACAGAAACAGAGCTCTAGTAATGGCAGGTAACACCCGGGAATCATCCGGGAAAACTATCATCACACCGAGGAAAGGGGGGGGGGGGGGGGGGCGAAGTCGTGTCTAGAACACACCAGCATAAATCTTCACTGAAGACGGCTGTTAGTCTCAAATGAACATTTACCTTAGAAGCAGTTAATAGCATCATACTGTGCTTCTTTAGAACTGCACGTGCAGCTGCAAGATCATCCCGAAGACGAGGATCCTTCAATTCCTAAATATTTATAAAAATACCAAAAATGTATTACTGCAACAGCAAGCGACAAAACATGTGGCTCTAACGTCGGTGTCAATAACCATACTTACGGCTTGGCGCTTGGCAGCCTGCTGGATTAATTCCACGGCGTTCCGACCAAACTGTTTGAAGGAATCAAGCAGTTCCGACTGGCTGGAGGCGTTCTTCACTTTCTCCAAATCATCTTCAACCTGGAGAAGTCGAAGTCTATTTTAAATACTTAAACCTTATTATGTAGAGACGCTGCTGACGTCTGCTATTACAGTGTTGAGTATTTAATAAGGCAGTATTTTATTAAGACAGTCTTTTTTTTTTTTTTTTTTGGTAGAATGAGTTTAGCATTTATATTTTCCTAAAATACAAATTTGAAAATTGGTCAGTAAGTATCACAGTGTCAGCCTTGAGATACTCTAATGAAAAAACCTAAATGTTGGGGGGGTTAAAAATTGGTTTCTATCGTCTTACGAAAATTTATACTTCCTGTAAATTTAATTGCATTCAGTTCCTGAGTGCTCTTTAGTTGCTTGAGGTTTTTTCGCTCTCCAGATACGACCAGTGCGCAACCCCACTGCGCATGCGTCAATGCGCAGCCCTCCTATAAAACGTGACCGGCGCGTCGGTCGGCCATCGCTTTCCTCTCGATATGTCAACCATGATGGTGGCTCAAGAGGGGAGGTAGGGTGGGTATTTACAGGTAGTATAAATTTTCGTAAGGCGATAGAAACCAATTTTAACCCCCCCAAAATTTAGGTTTCTAGTCGTTGGCAGAAAATTTCTACTACCTGTAAATTTAATTGCATTTACAGTTGACCTCGTCAATATAGGTGGCGGGCACCATCATGGCGAGTTACCCCGGGTTGCGTACTGGTTCCCCCAAAAGTTAAACGAAAACTTTGCAGTTTATTAAGGTAAAACAGAAACAGTCATATCGGATCTCTTTCGTAAGTGAAACTTGTGATCCTTGTCAGACCTGTTTGCCTTGTCTATCTTGCAACAAATGTATTATTATTATAAATGTGGTGGCCCTGAAAAGGGCCGTTTGTTTATACGAGTCATGCATCCGTCAGGGGTCTTCGACTTGCTTCCGTCTTCTGGAGGTCTCTGTTTCTGTTGTAAGTGCTTAAAGGGGGTTGACTAAACTTCTGGCAGTTACGATGGAGCCAAGTCGGTGTAGATCTCCTTCCTGTCTTGTCATGTCACGGAAGTAGTGGCTGGTGAAGACAGTTTGGCTTCTCCAAGAAGTGGCTTCAAGGATTTCAGCGATGGAGACATGGTTATGAAAAGCCCAGGAGGTTGAAAGTGCCCTTAGTTCGTGTGCGATGACTTTGATGTTGTTGTCGGTGCAGCTGATGCTTTCATCTTCGTAGGCTCTAGTGATTACCGTTTTGATCCAGTTGGATTTCTTGGCGGCTGAAGTTACGTTGGTCCCTTTGGTGAAGGGTAGAAAAAGTTGCAGACGACTACGCCGACATTCAGGGTCCGCTGTTCGTTTGATGTAATATCGGAGTGCTCGAACGGGACAAAGTGTTCTTTCTGGTTCTTCGTTGTAGACGTTTGTTAATGCTGGAATAATTATGGGTTTGGAGGATTCGGAAGGTT
>JAHWFP010155707.1:0-15966 GCA_023313725.1 Lithobius niger
AGGTTGGCGCTAATGACCAAGTTGTCGACGCGCCATTAAGCCTCAATCCCCCCCCCCCCTTACGTCACACCTATTTGCATGGATGCCATGACCATCGTCAAGCAGGACAAGGTCATTCAGAAGACACTAGCTAGGCTTCGTCAAATAGCCCATTGGCCAAGACTGTTTTCCGATGCAATCAACTGTGTCAGATCTTGTGCGACCTGTCAGATTGTTAAAGTGGCACAGACGAAGAAACCGGGAAATCTTCAACCTGTGATTCCCATCTACCCTCTACAGATCATTGGAATTGATTTTGTTGGCCCTTCGCCCGAAACATACGCCAGGAACAAATACATCTTGTGTATGGTCGACTATTATACGAAGTATGTCTTGCTGGTACCCACAAGGTTTACTACGGCGAAGACTGCAGCAACCAAGTTCTTGCAGGCAGTGGTGGCTGACAATGGTCCTCCAGTTTTCGACAACGGGATGTCATTCTTAGGAAAGATGTTCTAAGCGATATTGCAAGTCTCCGGTGTTCATCACAACAGGACTACGACCTACCACCCGCAAGCCAATGCAATGGAGAGAGTCAATCGTACGATGAAAGCCTGCCTCGGAGCATTCGCACACGACAATCAAGAGAAATGGGGTCCGTTACTTCCTGCGTTGCACTACGCGATGAGAACAAGACCTCATGCTAGTACGGGGGGAAACTCCCTATTATCTGTGGCTTGGCAGAGATCCACGTCACCCTCTGCAGATACCTGCTAACGATTCCAACTTGACCGTACAAGAGTATGCAGAGCGCAATCACGACGCGCTGTAGAAGACGCACGATCTCGTTCGAGCTCATCTTGCGGAGGCAGCGAGGAACGCAAAATTTTCTTATGATAAGAAGCACAGACCAGGAGAATTTCTCGACAGACAACTTGTGAAGATTAGGAACCATCCGAGATCAAACGCTCAAGCGGGATTTACGGGAAAACTCGCCGCTAACTACAAAGCGCCCTACCGGGTCTTGAAGATGTCTCCAGTCACGTGTCGAGTCATGGCTACGAATGACAAGGCCGACATCAGAACGATTAACATCGCAGATATGGAACCTTACTTCCATCCACGTACCATGGATCGGTACGGTCCTAAAGATAGTGAAGAAAGCGATTCCTGTCACTCGGACTCCGACGAGGAGCCGACTCCTGAGAATGTTGCTGCCACCACGGACATTAAGTGTGGAACGGTCAGGAAACTGCCGGCACAAGTGATCAGAACAGTCAAGAAGGTTCAGAAGAATCGGAAAACAATGACCAGGAAGAGCCAACCGACACTGCAGTAGCCGCCATACCAAAGCTAACCCCAAAACCGAAACAAGCGTGGCAAGCAGACTTCGTGTGGCTCCTATGGGCGGCTCCGATGCCTTTTGTGGATGTGTGCAACCACGAGTTGTCGAGCACGAACTCAGTGTAAATCTACAACTTTTTTCTGTGAGACGGCGGTTGAAATAAACTAAGTTGTGGCCGATTGGCTAATTCGTGCTTTGTAAGGAGATCCTGGAGTGTCTTGGAAAGGAGAACTTGGAATTTGGTCTCGCCAAATGATTGTGAGCAACCAAGTTCTTACACGAAAACTTTGTGGAGAGAGTGGTGCGTGCTTGGCTCGCTCTTGGCGTTGTGTTTGTGTCGTGCCTGAAGACGCGTTCTGGTTGGCTCTTACCGGTGGTTTCCTTTGACCTTCTTCTCGATGTGGTAGTTTTACGACGGATCTTCAGTTGGAAGAATTTCGCCATGGTGCCATACTTTGGACTGTAGCCGCTCAGTCATGAACTAAGTCGTGAACTTCACGCGTGTGTGTATTTTCTTGTCTTTTTTTCAAGTGTACTTTCTTGTGTGAATTTTCTACTGTGTGGACTAAGTCGTGCACGGACGTTTGTGGCCGCAACATACTTCTATTTTGTGTATTGAACTAAGTCGGCTTTGCCGCGGACTGTTCAGTGTTTTTCCAGTGCTTCTAGAAATCACAGTTCCGATATGCCAAACCAATGTTATTTTACATGCTAATCTGTAACCAAACTGAAACTTGTAAACTCGTAATTTGAAACGATTGTAACCCAACAATTTTGTATGACTGGGGCAGTCACTTCAGGGGCGGAGGTTGTCATGATGACATGCCTCAGGGCCGTTACCATGACACTTCCTGGCCTTTCCTTGGCGCACTTGCTGCCAGCTTGTATCTCTGTAGAGCCCCTAAGGCTACTTTCCTTGACAACGCGTTAGGAGCACCAGCTGCGTATCTCTAGACCTAACTACAGCGAAATCGATTCTGACAATTCTAGCAGTGAAGATTCTGAAAGTGAGGTAGAATCTAGTGAGACCACTCCACTGGAAATGAAGGAAGGTTTTGTGAATCCTGATTTAAGTAATTTGGATAATGCCATTTTAGGCCCACAAACTGGGCAGTTTACAAAACTCCTCAATATTGACAAAACCAAGATTGCCCAGTAGCAAAAGGTATGCCCAACTTTAATTAATTGTTGGTAGACTGATGAAATACCAGCTGTAGTTTTTGCCGCGCTCCCAGGCGAAGCCATGGTGCCAAGGAGGGAGGGACAATTTTGCTAGGTAATTCCAATCGGAAATTCCTAGGCTCTTTGACATGCCACAATCGACATGAGCACGAGGCATCACAGGGCCCTTCTTTTCCCAAAAATGCCAGGGGTGGCTGAGGTCAGGATCAAACCAGGGACCTCTTGCACATGAAATGGTCGTGCTAAGAGTTAGGCTACCTTGCTCCGTTGAAATACAACCAAATCAACAAGACGAGAATAAACAGTTTTGAAGAAAATCTAGGCCTTCTTTACGGAAAACCTTTTCGTGTTTTAGGAAAACTGCCAATCAAGAATCAATTAGTTTTACGGAAAGAGTGCAGAAATTTAGTATTAGACACTGCAGGTGCCAATGCATGGGATGGCTGGCCAATACAAAACGAAGGATAGTGTTAACAAATTTCTATTGGCCCCACTGTTTCACTGATATAGAGATGTACGGCCAAACCTGTCTTACATGTCAAAAGACTGGCAAAACTGGACAGGAGTTCGTAGCCCCTATGGTTTTAGTACCAATGGATGGTGAACTGTTTAATAGATATATTGTTGATATCATTGGCCCAATGAAACCAACAAGCAAAGCAGGCTACAAATATATCCTATCTTTGTTCGATCCTGCCACGAAATCATCGGAAGTTGTTCCACTTAGTGGCGGACAGCCAAAGTGTAGTTGATGCTTTACTTGAAATATTTTCTCGACCAGGCTTCACAGCAGAACTGCAGACCAACCTAAGCTCGTGTTTCGTCTCTGTACTCACAACTTTATTCTTAGAAAAATGTGGTATACAGTGTATCAATTCCAGTGTAAATCGCCCACAATCGAACAGTGTGGATCGTTTCCACCGAACGCTCAAAGCAGCGCTGAGAGCCGTCTGTCACGAACACCCCCAAAGATTGGGAAAGATGTTTGTCGGGTACCATGCTTGCCTTGTGCACATCCTTTCACGAAAACACAGGTCACCCTAACTGAACTTGTATACGGCCGAAATATTAAAAGCCTACTTGACTTGGTCAAGAACCATTGGATCGAGCTTGACGTTCATCCAACGGTACTGGACTATATTTTAGACCTACTCCAGAGGTTTAAATGCTCAAGAGAACTTGCTCTTGAAAACGTACAAAAAGACTAAAGTACCAGGGCCTGAACCCGGTTAATTCTGGTTTGCCTATACGAAAATGTACATTACCTTATTTTTACATAGCAGACCTTGTCACTAAGGAGGTGGGCTAGGTTCGATCAACCCGCGATACGAGCCGGCACCTCCAAGGAACGTCGTTCCTCGTGTGGTCAACCGAAAAAATCTCAACCCCTGTACCTCGGAACCACAGTCCCATGGGGCAGACCCGGAGCGAACATCACAGGGGAGACAAACAGGGCCAACACTCGGGAGGGGGGCAAGGTAAAGTTAAGATGATTTAAGGAAACACTCACCTACCTTGCCAGGGAACGAGTCCTGGTAGGCGTGATGGTTGAGAATCAACACACAGGACCGGAGTGGAGCAGGAACCGAAGACCAGAATGAACGGGTGGTCTTTCAGAGAACAGAGATGACTGGACGGAATATTGGAATGCAGGACTACAAGGAAAAGTCATGACGCTGAATATCGGAACGTGAATCATTGCATTCTGCGGAATGCACACCCTATAAACTACATGGAGAGGACCGAAGAGACACATAGATGTAATTGTACACTATAACTCGTGTATTGTTGTTTTTTTGCCTTACATTGCTAGATGTGTAGTCTGTATTTAGAATACACATATCTGCAATTTATAGTTTGTAATCTAGAATCTCCGTAAGGCAGGGCCCGGAACCCTAGGGCCACGCCTTTGGGTTTCCGACGGCAGGATTCACAAAGCAGGAAACGAGTCGAAACGTTTGAATGTCGTGTTAGGCCGTGGAACACGGGAAAGAAGTCTGTGGCATCGTCGTACTGCCAGACTAAGTAAGTTGACAGGTTCTGGCAGTCCGAGGATGCCGCAGCTGCCGACCAGGCTGCGAGAAGAGGACAGGAATCACGGGGAATGTTCAGTAATGACCGGATCGGAAGTAACGGGTGGCGTGAAGCCAAGTGCCGCCGTAACGGATGGATCTTTGTAAGGGGACGGCAACGGTGAAGACTCCTGGTATGCAGCCTCAACCGAATCGGGCTTGAAACGTGGGGTAGGAGATGGATGTTGCTGCGGAGATTTCAACCGTAGTGATGCAGGAGCACAATGGGGACAGAAGGTAGGAGATTGCGCACAATAGTAAGCTCGCCATGGAGGGCACGTCGGTAGAGGCCACAACCAAGGCAACTTATGGCGAAGTAGGGCATGATTCATGCGTAGAACACTCCGAAGAATCTAAGAGTGACACATTTTCAGCTTGTAGTCGGAGAGTGTCATCTTGAACAGAAGACAGGGAGGCTACTTTGGCTTAAAGAGCGGTAGAGGCGACACGTTCGGCACACAAGGCTTCAAGTTCCTGGGCGAAGCCTTCTGCTACTGATAAAACAAATTTTATGTTTGCGTCTACGTGTTCCAGATCGCGCTCGGACAGGTTCGGACCACGTGTGAGAGCAGTTCTCAAAACTGAAGTGGAAGGAAAGGGCACAGGTTCAGAAGCTGGTGGCGTGTCTACTGGCGAAACCTTGTCGTGTAAGGCCGATAGCGGAGAATCCGGAGTTGTTGGGGGCGGAACGACAATCCGCAGAACGGGGACAGACAGAGTCTGCCTCATATAAAAGGAACGTGGAACAGAAGCACTCGTAGACTGAGGCGGAGCCATTGGAAATCTCACATTCTTGATGAGAACTCGTGAGGTCTTCTTCGGTGACGGTCCAGGACGTGTGGGACGAAAGTCCGATGGGCCCGCCGTATCAGGAACGAGGTCGGACTGCCGCGGAACGGAAGCTGGTTGTTTACTGCTGGAATGGGCCGCGTGGATGTTACGGTCTGCGATGAAACTGGGAGCATGGTACCCGTCGTGGAAGGTGAAGAAGTGGAAAAGATTGAAGGAACGTTTAACGAGGATTTGCCAGCGGCCCGTCGGCGTTTGTAGCGTTCTGCTCACAATTTAGTCTCGCTGACGCTGACGAATTTTCCTCCATTTGGCAAGAGGAATGTTGACACAAATACTGCATCGTAAGGTGGAATCGTTGCATTGTCTGTGGTTCTGGCAACTAGGGTGGGGGTCAAAATATTCGATAGCCCCTCTGAAGCCGATACATCCACACGCTGTGGAAGCGAGAACATAGGGCGTGAGTTGTGCAGGAACTGGGTCTTCTGGGGAAGAGGAACTGGACGACATCATATAGGTTTCCCTGGGATGACGAATACGGAAGGAAGACCCGTGGCGGAGAACAAGAGGCCGAACGTTTGGCGCCAAAGCAAAGGGTGGGACTGGAAACGTGGTAGTGGTGGCGCGCAAAGCGGGAGGGAGCGATAGTTCCAGTAACGTGTAGCGCCCTGCGGAAACGCGGGCAGCGGTTGAGATACTTGTGACGCGTGTGTCACGTGACAGTCTGCCGTCGTTTACTATGGACGCGACGGCTGGGGGATGGTTGGAAAAAGATTGAACGCACCGGGTAAGGGGAATGTGACAGCCTGCCGTACAGGGCGTACGCGGCAAAAGCAGCCCCAGGGCTGTGAAGGTATATTAGAGGTAGTTGGTGCACAATCCGAAGGCTGGAGAGACTAATCGTAAGCAAGAACGGTGGAGAGAAATGTTAAGGGAGCCCGTGAACTATAGAGAGAGATCCTCTCGGAACGTGGTGGTGGGCAACCCTCTGTTATGTGAGGGGAGATCAGAGAACATAGTACCGCCCGACCCGGACGGTGTGTCGAAGGCGAGACAGGTGGAGAAACAAAATGAGTACATGAAATGAAGTCCGGCCGAGACGAAGGACCTTGCAAAGGAGAAGCCGGCGGGTCTTGAGCGAAAAGTGGAGCGACACCAGGGAACGCAGAGAACCGGTGAACGTGGTTCCAGGGAGAGGAAGTCCGGAGACCGGCGTTGAATAACTGCCGGGGAACGAGGAACGTCTGGAACGTTGGATTCCTCGCAGTCACTTGTGGTTGAGGTCCGCAGGGCCCAAAGAAGGTGAATAGGATAAGTCGTCTTGTCGTACTGGCTGAAGGGGAAGTGGGTCCCCCGGAAAGCAACAGCAAACGGGATTGGCGGATGGAACGCAAAAGTGTCGGCGGAACGTAGGAAAGGGTACCGGGAGGTGTACCTCGGAAGGAGGGTGAAGACTTGGAGAGTGACGAGGAGACGCCCCCCCCAGCGGACTGCCAGTCACGGGGGACAGCAGAAGCGGCCTATAGGAACGGCCACGGGAAGTGGAACGGTGAGAGAAGCCGCGGGGGCCACAGTCTGGAAAGTATTACAACAGCTGTGGAAAAACCGCAGAAGCGGAGGATGAGGTGGGCGGAGGGCCAATGTTTCAGAAACAATGGACCTACCCATTCTTCTGGCCGGAACAGCCTGTGAAAAATAAAGCTTATTACGGCACAAAGGCGACCGAACCTAAGTTGAGGGAAGGAGACAGAGTTAATTCTAAAACCTTCACGTACCAATAAGTTAGATATTTTTTGGATGGCCCTTGTGAAGTTTTGAAACCAATTTCAGACACGAACAACTTAGTAAAAAAATCTTACGGTAGTTTAAAGGACACAATTTACCACGTAAATTTGTTAACGCCCTGTCTTTACAGAGAAGGCTCATGTAACTTCACTCAAAGTGAAGGCAAGAATATAGTTTGAAAGCGTATTACTACACGATTAAAGGGGCTGGTGGTTGCATACCTCTTTCTTCCAGAATACTCTGGGAAGGGACACTAGGTAGCATTTTTAAATGCGGTCCCATATGCGTAATGAATAACGCCTTCATGAACTTATTTCTTTGTGCCACAACACTCACCATTGAGCACAGCTCTCCGACGAATAACTTCAACGAAAGCAAAAATTTTTGAATTTTGTTTTCGTCACCATCAAGACAGAACTTTTCTCTTCTATAATTCCGGAACAGAATTTGAAGACCTGTTTCCAAAATTAAACCCTGAAATCGTTTCGCTTCACCAGCGCTAAGCGGAAGTTGACATCGCAACTCCAACTTCGTTTTTACATATGTAGAAAACTCTTCGATGTTTGAAATATTTACCAGACACGATTTTGTTATAAATAATTATTGCTAAAATCTCCAGTAAAAATTCCGACTGTGACCACCATTTCCAATGACAAACATCTAGCTTTCCTTCTATTAATTCTGCCTTATAGATCTGAGCAATCCTTCTATTAAAACCATTATTTAATTTGTGTAACCAACTCATTCCCCCCCCCTTCCTTCAGTAGTTGCGATGCATAACATCGTAGTTTGCCGTTGCGTTTCCATCAACTCGTCAAACTCTTCCTGGGACCCCCTTACCCTCAACGGCTCCAATGGTCCTGTTTTCAGCCACTCGAGAGAGCCGTGGCTCTGACCAATTCTGTTGAAGCTCTGTCCATAGCCAAATGAGAACGGCTCCCAAAGCTCCCCATAGGAATAGCATTCGATGGGTCTGAGACCCTAACTAGCACAGATTTCCCTCCTCCAGGGCAACCTGCCTCTCTGCCCGCCAAAACGCGCAGCTCTCGGCTCGGTTCTCCTTCTTCCAGCCCATATATAACAGCCCCTGCTCTCAGTCCTTAGCACAGTTCACAGATCTCAAGCTAGAGGTGGTCACGCCAGTCGGGAGTGGAGATGTCACGGTCCTAATGTTGCATGCCGGGCAATTGGTAGTGGTTCGTATTTTGTCACTAGTTTAACTTAAAAAATTTTATTCTTGAACAAGCCATTCAAAATTATAGTTTTTAAACTAGTTCGTCTTATGAAAAAACTCATCATGTTACTTTGGATGTTCGCATAAATAAAACACTTCTTCAATGATGCTCAAATCCAAAAGTTTACAAAATACTTCTCAGTGTTATGAAATGCTAAAAGCGAATTTTCGACAGGCAGAATTGACCGAAACTAGGTGTGCTGTTCCAGTCCTCCTGTCATCAGGGTCTCCTCGTGGCTGAAACGAGAAATAAAGTGGAGACAAACAGCATCGCATCGCACTGCATGAGTACTGGGCACAAAATAGCATGGAAAGACACTACAACACTGTTGGTTTCAAACTCTAGGAATGATAGGCACCTGAGAGGACTTGAATCACTGGCAATTCAGCACGAAGTGGGAGAAAGGAGGGCCCCTTATTAATTTGCAGGGCCTCTCAAACCCAGGCATTAAATTTCTTATCAGTCAGGAATTGGGTGATCAACTCACTCAAAGATGGCATGAAGCACAGGAAAATCAAAAATGGCACAAATCACAAGAAAAGCACAAAAAACGAGCGATAAAGAGAACCACCCTCCAGGTACAGCAGGCTACGATTACTGCCGGATTTGAATAGTGAACGCGAGGGGACTCAGTTTTGATGTGGTTGCGGCGGCTATGTAAATAGAACTCGCACGAGAAGAGCCTGATGATGACGGGAGGACTGAAACAGCACACCTAGTTTCGGTCAAATCTGCCTGTCGAAAATTCGCTTTTCATAATACTAAGAAGTATTTTGTAAACTTTTGGATTTGAGCGTCATTGAAGAAGTGTTTTAGTTCTTCTTAGTTTTCCTTTTAAACTAACTTCTAGCTTGAAGAAAATTATGGTTGGCAAAGCCATCGGCATTTCTGGCCCCCTGCCTTCCATAACGTAAGGGTAGTTCCCTTCCTAAAAACCAACTCTTGCTTGTTTATTTTAAATTTAACCTAAACCAAAGATCACAAGATCACTTAGTTTTGTGGATGCAGAGACTTCAGGGGGTGGATACCAGATTGCGATGTAATCTTTGTTATGGGACGTAGCGTGGATACCTAGAAACATAACTGTAAGGACTAATTTGTACGATGTCGTGCCTTCGGCAGATCAGGATGCAGCTTTCATAGCCACTTTTGCTCCTGTTGCAGGCTACACCTGGCCATATCCGGGCCCTGTACGTTGTTCGCGCCTCGAATTCATCGGTGCAAAAAGTCATTTTGACCCACATCCCTGCTGTCAATTTCATAGAACATTGACTGGTTCACCAAGAAATGTAGTGTTTGTGTTCATCTTTCTGAAACGCAGTGGCGGGAAATTTTGCGTCGTCACGCCAAGTCCCGAAAATGAGAAGTCCAGCGAGCAACTCAACATGCCAATCAATCTGACGTTCCCAGTCCCCCACAGGGCTCTTCTTCAACAGTTACCAAGAAGCCTCGCCGCGTGAAAATTTCTTCATTGGCTCCTACGACCGCTCGGGCACCGCCGGTCGCTCCTCCTCCGTCGACGTCGCGGCGGAAATATAAATCGACTCTTGGCGTGCACACCAAGAACAAGGGCTCTTGCCTTTTTTGTTCCCGATAAGACTGTTCTTCTTCGGCCGCTTCACCTGTTCAGGTTCGGTCCACTGTTCTGACATCCGCAACGGTCGCTTCTGCGATCGCTCCTTCGAACCCTTGAACTCTCTTGCGGGAGCTTCAGCTTTCTCCAGAAAATGGTCTCCAGCTGGTCTCCATTCAAGATCTCGTTGCATGGGTGTCGCGTGGTTCACGGGGTCTCTACTCTGGGGCAGCCAGCTCGTAGCACGGGTAACCATCAACTTTGGCCCTACCCCCATGTTGACGGGGTCTGCTACAGGGCTGCAGGAAGCAGATTAAAAGTGGTGCGGCCTAACTCAGCTAGGGGGTCTGGGGGAGCACTGTGAAGTTCCCACACCATGGTCTCTGGCAGAACCACGGAAGTTGAAGTAACTTCTGATACTGTAGTGTCTTATCTGACTATGTAGGCCATGTTTTGAATAAATGTTTAAGTTTCCTTTTTTAGTTAAAATGTGGACCACAGCAGGGGCGGATCTAAGAATTTATGGTGGGGGGGGGGGGGGTGGGCTGGGGTAGATAATTTTTGAGGCCTTTTTTTTTTGCTTTCTATAGTTCGCTCCACCGACTGGGGTACATTTCTTGACCGATAGTGACTTTTTAGTTGGTGCCTTCCCCACTCCAATTTCGGCCGTGATGCTACTTTGTGCTATTAGTGTAAGATTTTGATCGGAAGAGGGCAGTTTTTTGAGTTAATATAAGCTGTTGGTGTATCCAAATTACGTGAGGTCGGCGGGAACAAAGAAGAACGATTATTGTAAGAAGATAGTCATTAATCTTTGGGTGGGAAGTCCTGTGTTTGAGTCCCAGTCCGGGTAGTTGGCTTTTATGTCTTTCTCAGATTAGTGTATCTTATATCCTAGCAAAAACAGTCTTTAATGCAGCCTATTTGCTTCGTTTTCCCTTTACCTTGTGATATATTTTCTGTTTACGTCAGTTCATTTTAGAATCCTACCCTTATGTACGAAACATGCAATAAGTAATTCCTCCCCCCCCCCCCAACTCGTGGATGTAGCCGATGTTTCCTATTCCGTTATTAGTGACTTACGAAACTTACTTTTTTTGTAATCGGTTGGCTGCTGTGTTGGGCTTTCTCCAAAGTTTGGTGTTGACCACTTGCTACCCTCTTCTCTTTGTCAAGCTCATTGTCCTTCGTAGGGGGCGAGGAAAACAGAAGTTGCGCTCTGTTTATGCATGGACTTGTATACTATCACACTACGTGATAGTATATAAGCTGCATGGTTTATGCTAGCGGGACAGATGCTGCTCTCCAAAGCTCGGCAGGAATGCCACGCGCGTGTTACAGAGCCGCTTCAAAGGTTTGACGACAGCAGACGCGTTCTGTGTGTGTTTGACTATAATGGTACTTTAAAACTTGTGTGCCGAAAAGTTGTACGGCAACTGCTGCACCAGCCGTACCACTTCGTACGGCCATGGTCTGCTACATAAGGAAAATCAGGTAAGGCCGCGCAAAGTTAATTGTTCGGTTTACAGGCGTGTGCGGGTGCCTTAAATTATCGCGGGTTCAATTTTTTTATTTTCTACTTGGTCCACACGCTAAATATCATATTTTCGCCAAATTTTGACCGTTTTTGACATTCTAGTATATCATTTTAACCGGCTCGAAACGAGCCTTTCATTGGTGCACATTTCAAACCTTTAGCTCAAACCACTGACAAGTTACTTGGCAAAAACTAAAATATTTTTAATACTAAATGACATAAATAACATATTAGCAGAATATTTTACTTTTTTATGGTGACTGCATACTCTTTCAACTTTGAGCTAGGTAAATGTTAAAGAAATGTGAGCAGTTAAATAAAATAAAATGCCTGGTTGCTTGGTGCTTCAATTTGCAACCTCGCCTGTAAATCAAACAATTTTTTTTGCCTGGCCTGATGGATGTTTTCGATGGCAGTAAAAACAGAAATACCAGGGTAGGGCCTGGTTGATTTCTATTTTTATTTGCTAACCGAAAACATACGTTACTCTCACCCGCCCGGCTTCCCTTTTCGGTCGCCAAGGTTGACCCTGAGTGGAAGAAAGATGAAGCCAGCTCGACTCGGACGCATTATATAGAGGCCTGCGCACAGACGGGAGCTACGGGCGCGGCAGAGAAACCAACTTTCATTACTAGGAATTGAGCCTTCAAAGGAAGGATACTGCACCATAAGGTAAATCAGGTAATGTATACTTTCGGTTAGGCAATAAAAACTAAAATCAACCAGGCCGTACCCTGGTATTTCTATATTATTGTTTTTGTTTTATTTTATCCTAACATGCGTTAGTGGTTATCCTCCATTTGACCTTGTGTTTAGACCTCTCTAGGTGTCTTTTTAGACCCATTTAAAATTTTAATTACTGTACATGTTTTTATTAGATCCTGACATGCATCACTGGTCATCTTCCATTTGACCCAGTATGTACCGTTTGACTTTCTTATTATTATTAATAAGTTCAAAACTTAACACACAAACTAATCAAATTAGATGAATATAAATCATATTAAATACTAAATAATATCATAGTATAATTGTTTAAATTTCAAATAACAAATAAAATCATAAAAATTCAAAGCAACGAGGCGAAATGTTGTTTAGCGTAATTAATGACTATTAAGGTGAATAAGATGTCTCATTGTGCTCACACAAACTGGAACTCCAGCTTCGCGCAACGTACAATGTAAACTGTGGTTGAAATAAAGTAGTATCAGTATTATTAATATTATCATTCCCAGCAAAAGCCATTAATGAAGCCATTAACTAGCCAAGGGCATGGAAGAACTCCTACGCAAGAAAGAGCTACTAGTCAAAGTCGTCACTTATGTGCCGGGATGTGGGGAGAAGATAAAAAGAGCACTCGGAATAATGGGGACCCAGTGCTACTTTCGGAACCCATGGGACATCAGAAAGATGCAGGGAAGAAAGTTCCTAGAGGGGAAGCGAGAAGAACCAAATCACGCACTTGTTCAAAATATACAGCAAGATAAGTCCCAGATTCCACTGGAGGCCCACATGGAGAATACCGGTACCAGATGAGAGCGAACACGAGAGGAGTAGAGGAGGCAAAGAGGGCACTGAGGCCACTGGAACCACTAGTTGCAGATCTAAATAGGACAGCGGAAGCAATGGTAGAATGGACAAGGAAGCCAAGAGTGCAGCAAAAAAGGAAAATATGATGTCCACTGCCGGAATGGTCTATTACATCCCCCACAGGGATTGCCAGCAAGTAAAAGAACACGCACAAGCCACCACAGATGGAGACCGTCAGAGTGCCGTAGCCTTCACTGCAACAAGACAAAACATCAAGCTGACTGGACTGACACCGAAGTCATGCTCGAGTCCAATTTCTTCAGGGGAGCACGCCTCCGAGCGTTAGAGCCCATCGCAATTCAACATTGCCAAGAAAGAAGTGTGTCCCTCATGAATGGGCAAAAATCCGCATACCAGCACATTGGACGAATCATATCGACAGAACTGAGCAGCCAACTTTCCTACAGCTGGCAAAAATTCCTCCCAGCTACGACGAGGCAGTACCTCACTTGCCAGCAGCAGTGACCAATAGAATTTCTCATACAGTAAGCTTGGGAGCGATCTTGAGACTAAGGCCGACTGACAAGTTGTGGCTGATTCAAATGTTGTGGAAGTGTAAGGGGGGGGGGGATTGAGGCTTAATGGCGCGTCGACAACTTGGTGCAGTGGTGACAGGAGGTAGACTTTTGTGCAAGTCTTCTGACTTGGCTTGAAGAAAATTATTAGTAGCAATAATTAAAAAATCGCAGGAAAAGTAACAAGATTGAACAACTTAAAGCTTGGACTGAGTTTGGCGAAGTGCATTCCACTGCAAGTATTTTTTCGAAGCCAAAGTAAAATGATCGAAATAAGTTTTTTTCAATAATCAAGGACGTCCAAATTACGGAAGATTTTTCATATATTTATACTGTTACTGCCATCCTACTGTGTGTCTAAATTTTCTCTACCGGCCTGGTTGTGAAAGATTTCCGTATATGCTTACTTTCACTACCGTCCTACTGCGGTCCTAAATTTCGCTGCCGTTCCAGTTACCAGGTTGCGGAAGATTTTCCATGTACGCTTATTTTCACTACCGACCCACTGTTGTCTTAAATTTTCCGGTCCTGGTTCTGGAAGATTTTCCATTTATACTTACTTTTAGTGTTGGGCGGTACCAGAAATTTGTTAGCCGGTACCGGTACCAAGTTTAGTACCCCGGTACTCGGTTTTCTCCTGTACGTATGACTGAGGCGGTATCTGATATTATAGTACAGTGGTGCAAACATCCGTTTTTAAATAATAATGTTATTGAAAAATGACTTATGTTGATATGGTTTTCATAGAAAAAAAATCATTAGTTTTTCTCCCCAATCTAAGCTCATCAGCATACTTCACGACATTTTTGATAAAAAAAAAAATTTCTAAAATTTGTAGTTAACATGCTATCCAAGTAGAAATGCAAATATTTATAAACAAACATTATGCAAATTTAGCTCTACTTCTGTGCATTGTTTAGAATTCCAATTTGACCATTGTTGATCTTTTAACTGATCTTGTACAGCTTTGAGCCCTACAACACAAGACTAAATGAACTATTGTTATAATATTAGCTCCTTTGTCATTCTGAAACAATTCACAGTATTTGGTATTGTTGCATTTATGGTACCGCGGTCCACCGTGAGAACCGCCCAACACTACTTACTTTCATTTCCATCTCACTGTGATCCCAAATTTTCACTACCGTCCAAGTTCCCAGATTACGGAAGATTTTCCATATACGCCGCTTACTTTCACTGCTGTCCCTCTTTTGTCCTAAATTTTCACTACCGTTCAGGTTACCAGGTTACGGAAAAATTTTCATATATGCTTACTTTCACTACCGTCCCACTGTGGTCCTAAATTTTCATTACCGTCCTAAGTATGTTAGTGAAACAAGACCAGTAATTAAAGAATGGTAGTAAAAATGGGATTTTCATTGTCACTTCCGATACCAACTATCACTGTTACCGATTTCTTCCATATTCATAAATTATTTGCTTGATGAAGCCCATTTATGCTTGTTAATAGTGAAAATAAAATTTGTTGAAAAAATTTGGAATGTCAAGTTTTATAAGCCACGCTTATTGTGATAAAATGTTTTTTGGAATTTTTTGGGTTTTTGCTAAATAACATGAAAACCATTGCAGCTATTGGTTTGAAATAAGCACCACTGAAAAGCTCTCAAAAAAGTGGTTGGAATGGTATATTAGAACATTAAGAACGGTCTTTCTTTGGCGAATGTAATGCAAAAACTGAAATGTTACCAACCCACTAGCCAAACCGATCTGATAACCAATACCGTTATTGGCCGAGCCTTAGTTTATTAAATTGTGGCTGGTTTTATAAATAAGGAAAATATGAATTACCAGTTACTTAGTCTAAAATGCTTATTTTGTCTTTACTAGTCGAGTCGATATTTACTCAAGACCAGGAGGGTGATCTGCAAATCATCATTGATACTGCATACAAGGAAACAAGTCGTCGATTGATAGACATAATGCAGACAAAGTACAAGTTTATGGACCATTTGAAAGTAATGTGTTTTTTTTATTTATTTATTTTGTCTAGTGCAGCTTACAGAGGCACTGCATTAGAACAAAGTTCAGTCGAAAATGAACTGCACTGTAATAACAAAATTATAAGTCCTCATGCATCAATAAAGCTTGCTTATGATAAGTGATCCCAGTGGCTACTTTAGGAGTTCCTTTTTAATCTCCGGAATCTATTTTTACTCGCTATGAATGCAAACAAATTGAAGAAAATCCCAACTTTGATTGAATATTTAAAAATGTGTGGGTTAATAATTTTTCTAAAATCTTTTACTCTTTCCTTCACATATACGCTTTTCTACGCTTCTACAGGATTCACAAACATACGCATTTTTACGCGTCTCTTGTATCTCAGCTGAGCTATGAAGCAGA